>LPNX010467623.1:305880-475791 GCA_001517045.1 Pseudotsuga menziesii | reverse complement strand
CTACCAGTCCCAGACTGGTCTACATCGTGGTCCCGGACCAGATGTCTACTCAACACAAGGTTGAGTCTACCCAGGGCAGATTTGGGTTTATATCATGGTCCCTCTTACATTGGTCAATCAACTGTTCATCACTTGTAAGAAACAAGTCATCTACATATAGAACAAGTATCAAGACATGATTATGAACAACTTTAAAGTACAAGTTAGAATCAGCTGTACTTTTGGAGAACCCCAAGCTATGGAGAAATCCATCCATCCTGGCATACCAGACTCTCGGAGCCTGTTTTAGTCCATACAAGGCTTTCTTCAGTTTACATACATGGGTCTTCTTTCCATGAGTAACAAAGCCTTTCTCAATGGTAAGATGTAAAGAAATGCTGTCTTTACATCCATCTGATGTAACTTCCATCCGAATACTACAGCAAGTGAGATGATAGTTCTGATGGTAGTGTACCTGGAAACAGGTGCAAATGTCTCGTCATAGTCAATGCCTTCTTTCTGAGTAAAGCCACGAGCTACGAATCTAGCTTTATATTTCTCCACACTGCCATCTGCAGCATGCTTGATCTTATAAAGCCATCTGGAAGTCACTACTGACTTTCTTGTAGGTCTGGGAACAACTTTCCAAACATCATTCTTCATGATTGACTTATACTCTTCAATCATGGCATCAACCCATACCTGTTTACTTGCTGCTTCTTCGTACGATGAAGGTTCTGAACTGATAAGCTGACTCATAAGACTGGAGTACTTCTATGGTTTTATGCTTTCTCTGAAAGTCCCTAGAGGAGCTTTATGCTTCTCGGCTTCTTCTACCGTTTCTCGGTACCAAGCAGGTCTCCTTTTGGAAGGAGGAACTTAAAGTAGTTCTTCTAGTGGACTTTCAATGTTCTCAGGAACATTTGGAGTTTGATCATCAAACTCTTCCTCCTTCTAAATTTCTGAATCTGGAAACTCAAGTGGAGGAATTGCATCTTCCAGTGAAAGCTCTAGTGTTTTACGAAACACCGCTTCCTCATGGAAGATCACATCTCTGCTGACCTCAATGTACCTTTGTCCAGGTATATATACTCGATAAGCCTTCGAGCAATCACTGTACCCAACAAATAAGCCTTTCTTATCGGAAGGCTCTAGCTTGGCCCTCTTTTCTTTTGGCACATGAACATACACAGGAGTGCCAAATATCTTCATGTGATCAACTGCAGGTTTTTCCTTGGTGAAGACTTCTTCTGAAGTCTTCTCACCCAAGATAGCATGAGGGCTTCTGTTCTGGATGTACACTGCAGTTCCGGTAGCTTCAGCCCATAAAGATAAAGGAAGATCTAGATCAGTGATCATGGCTTTAGCAGCCTCACAGATCGTTCTATGCTTCCTTTCTGTAACCCCATTCTGCTGAGGGTTGTAAGGCACTGTCAGCTCTTTCTTGATTCCTGCTTCTCGACAAAAATCATCAAACTCATTAGATTCATAATCACCTTCGTTATCTGATCTCAAGATACGGATGTGCCTGCCAGTCTGATTTTCAATCAGTGTCTTGAACTCTTTGAACTTGTCAAAGGTTTCACTCTTGGCCTTAAGGAAGTAAATCCAAAACTTCCGAGAGTAGTCATCACAAATGTCAGAATGAATCAAATCCAAAATGCCTTTAGATCTACTCTTGCTTATGGGAAAGGATTTCTTAGTGTTCTTACCTAGAGCACATCCTTTGCAAATTCCTTCATGCTTTGGAGGAACTTCTGGCATACCTGTGACCATCTTCTGCAATCCTGGGAGAGCTGTGTAGTGAAGGTGTCCAAATCTTCTATGCCAAAGTTCACAAGGATCAACTGTGATGTACCAAAGCATGAGTGGAAACTTTGGAGGCCTTGTAGAGGTCTCCCTCTCGAACCCCAATCTGAACTGCCGAGTCTAGATCTGTGTCTTTTGCCCATAAAGAGGACTCTGTGGCCCTTGTCTTCTAAACCAGCAACAGATAAAAGATTCTTCTTTAACCCAGGAACATAAAGAATGTCATCAATATGAAGAACCATACCTGAGTCAAGTTGAAGTGAAGTTGAGCCAACTCCTTCAATCTTGTAAGTGGAGTCATCTCCAAGTTCTACCTGAGTGGTGAACTTCTTCTTTCTGTAACTGGTAAGGGTACCACGGTTACCTTTCATGTGCCTGGAGGCACCACTGTCCACCAACCAAGAAGTGGAGCAAGCTGAGAAAGAACCAGTTAGAGCAGAAATCAAATAGTACTCTCTTTTAGGCTCATCCGTTTTATTAGCCTTGGTTTTCTTCTTCTTCTTTGGTTCTTCATCTTCCTCTTCCTCTGCTTCTGCAGTAGATGCTTGAAACCTTCTTTTGGGTTTCTTCTTGTTCTGCCTGCAGTCTCTAGCATAATGTCCAAACTTGTGACAAGTATAACATTCAATCTTGGACATGTCAGAAAACTTACCCTGAGGTTTTTTACCCTTTTTCTGCTGAGGGCAAGGCTTCTTGAACTTCTTGGTCTTTGCTGCAAGTGCAAGGTTATCCTGCTTGATTACCTTGTCAGTGTTCCTTGCTTCTTCTTGTATGCAATCATGCCAAAGCCTTTCAAAGGTTGGCTGATTTTCTCGTCCACAGACAGATGCCATGAAGGTTTCCCAAGAGCTTGGGAGACCATCAACCACTGTTTGTACAAGATCATCATCATCAACAGTAACACCAATAGCAAGGAGTTGATCTCTTACCTATTTGATCTTGGTGAAGAAGGAACCAACACTTTCATCTTTGTTCAGCTTCAAAGTTCGTAGCCTCTTCTTTAAGACTCTCTTTTGACTGGGAGCCTTCTTTTCATAGAGGTTTACCAATGTGTCATAGCATTCTTTAGCAGTCTTCAAGGATGTGATGTTAGGCATCAATTTTTCTTTGATAGAATCATAAATAACTCTTCTAGCCTTACCTTGCTTTCTCTTGTAGGCAAGCCTACCAACATTTGTAGTTGGCTCTTCTGTGACATTAAGAACAATGTCATCCAAGTCATTCTCATCAAGAATGGCTGTCAACCTGGCCTTCCAGGAATTGAATTTTGCTGAACCAGAGAGCTTCTCTTTCGGTTTGAAACCAACGGTAGCCATCTTTGTCACTTATCCAAATGTTAGATCTGCAAATCTTAGTCCAAGATCTAGTGAGAAACAACAACAGTATCCTTTTACTGTGTTTTCACATGCTAAGCTCTGATACCATGTTGAATTTTCAGCATTAGCATAAACTTTAAAAATTTGCAGATAAACATAAATAGATCAGCAGTGTAGTAGAAACACATTCAGCACATTAGCACACATGGACACAATATTTTTCACTGGGGAAACCTTCAAAGGACAAAAACCCCAAAAGCATTAATAGCTCATCTCGTAAATGAGATGGCTTAAGAAATTATTCAAAAAAGTTCCTCAAATCCAGATCTGGATTTTGACCACAGTAACTGTAAAATTCATCAGTAAAATTAAACTGATAATTTTACCCACAATTTCCAGAATTACAGAAAATTACCAATTTAGAGCTTTCTCAGAAAAACTGAGATTTTCTCTCTCTTGCCTGAAAATATCAGATTGCTGAAAACTGCTTGAAAATATCAGCCTGTCTGAAAACTGCCCAAAAATATCAGCGTGCTGAAAACTGCCCAAAAATATCAGCGTGCTGAAAACTGCCTGAAAATATCAGACTGCTGAAAACTGCCTGAAAATAGCAGACTGCTGAAAACTTCCCAAAAATATCAGCGTGCTGAAAACTGTCTGAAAATATCAGACTGCTGAAAACTGCCTGAAAATATCAGACCGTTGGAAACTGCCCAAAAATATCAGTGTGCTGAAAACTGCCAAAAAATATCAGATTGTCTGAAAATATCAGACTGCTGAAAACTGCCTGAAAATATCAGACTGTCTGAAAATATCAGACTGCTGAAAACTGCCTGAAAATATCAGACCGCTGAAAACTGCCCAAAAATCTCAGCGTGCTGAAAATTGCCCAAAAATATCAGCGTGCTGAAAATTGCCAAAAAAAATGGAATGCTGAAGAAAGCTGTGCAAAAATGCTGAAGATGGACTTTGCTGATAAAACCTTAGCTGAGGGTTTGAACATAAGATAGTCTTCTTCTCCTGTGAGAGCAAAAGTGTGTGTAACAAATGAGAAGGCTTGATCTTCTTTTATAGCCTTTGTTCACCTCTAAGTGGACAAGATTAGGAAAAATAAAAATAATAATATTTTTTCTAATTTCACTTTCACTTTTACCAAAAAATGTACTTTTATTTTTTCTTTGACTTTTATTAGAAGTCCTTCTTTAATTAAGAAAAATAAAAATAATAATATTTTTATTATTTTCCTAATTTCACTTTCACGTTTACCAAAAAATGTACTTTTATTTTTTTTCTTTGACTTATATAAAAAGTCCTTTTAGGTGGACAAAATTAGGAAAGATAAAAATAATAATATTTTTATTCTTTTCCTAATTTCACTTTCACTATTACCAAAAAGGTACTTTTATTTTTTTCCTTTGACTTTTGACTTCGGCCTATTACCAAGTGCCCCTGTGGTACCTTTTTTTATTTTATTTCAAAAGTACATCATCATAAACCAAGAGAGTTATTAATGCTTTTATCTCACACACTGTGTGATACCTAGATCTGGTACCAGGGTAACTTAACCAAGGGTAGCTAATCCTTGGAGAAGCACACCAAGCCCATAGATCAAGGCTCAAAGTGCCACACACATGCCCGGACCCAGTCTAGGGCTTACAGTGTCTTCATTCTCCCAGAGAATGGCTACTCAGAACTAAGCTGAGTCTACCAGTCCCAGACTGGTCTACATCGTGGTCCCGGACCAGATGTCTACTCAACACAAGGTTGAGTCTACCCAGGGCAGATTTGGGTTTATATCATGGTCCCAAACCAGATATCTAACCATTCAACAGAATGGTCACTCAACACTGGGTTGAGTCTTCACTGTGGTCCAGGACCAGGTGGTCCCATTCTCCGAAGAAAAGGGCTCTCGATGCTGCTCAGAAAATCAACAGGTGTGACTGTGCCTCTTTCACCAGCGTGACATTGTCTCTTTCCTCAGCGTGACTGTGCTTCCATGCCCAACGTGATTGTCTCTTTCCTCAGCGTGACTGTGCTTCCATGCCCAGTGTGATTGTCTCTTTCCTCAGCATGATTGTGTCTCTTTCCTCGGCGTGACCATGCTTCCATGTCCAGCGTGACTGTGCCTCTTTCACTAGCGTGACTGTGTCTCTTTCCTCAATGCGAGTGTGTCTCTTTCCTCAGCGTGATTGTGCTTCCATGTCCAGCGTGACTGTGCCTCTTTCACCAGCGTGACTGTATCTCTTTCCTCGACGCAATTGTGCTTCCGTGCCCAACGTGACTGTGTCTCTTTCCTTGACGTTACTGTGCTTCCATGCCCAACATGACTGTGTCTCTTTCACCAATGTGACTGTGTCTCTTCAACCAACGTGACTATGTCTCTTCCACCGGCGAGACTATGTGTCTCTACCCGTAGCGTGATTGTGTGTCTCTACCTGTAGCGTGACTGTGGCTTTGCCCAACAGCGTGATTGTGTGTCTTCAACGTGACTGTATTTCTCTGTTGGTGTGTTGTTAAAGCCTGAGTGAATGTTTGAAGTATCTCTAATTGATGACTAAGAATCCGAGGTTTGTTTCCTTATTGCTTTAAACCTATTAAGCTCTCTCTCAAGGTACATCATTTGTTCATCTAGGTGACTTGCCCCTTTGGTGACAAGATCAAAACCTAAAAGTATGTGAGTGTAAGGCTGATTCAAATTAATTCTAGATTAGTATTGTTATGGTTCTTTATTGCTATTATCTTTTGTACATTATTTTATAATATTGTTATTATACATGGCATTTGGTAAATCATTTCAAGGACCAACATTAACGCAGTGACTAATGGAGTGTTAAAGTTGAAAGAGATGAAAATAATGTTTGATTTTAATGCAGTTAAATTCATTGAAGCAATACTATTCTAAATCTTGTTTCATAATTTTGTTTATGCATTAAAGTATATTTTTATGATTAAACCTAACCTAACCCTAAAATTTAACATTTTGAAAACCGGTCCAATCGAAATAGGAATCGGTCGATTTGATCGGCCAGTCAAACTCCAAATCTAAAGTGGCACAAAACTTGGCTCAAGATCCGGTTTGGTATCAAATCGACCAACCCAATGCATGAATTGACCGGTTCGGTATTGAACCGGTCCAGACTGGTTGAGCTTGAATAAAACCGACCGAGTTGATTGTCGCTTTGCCTCCATGGTTACACACAGGCTAAGTCACCCTGTTCGCAGATTTGGAGAGAGGGTGCATAAATTCGACGAGGAGAACAAGTAGGTGTATACATTTGATGGTGCATAAATTCGAAATTCCGCGAATTTGGAGAGAGGGTGCATAAATTCGATGAAGTTCAATACATGTGCCGTCGCATCTCTTTTTTCCTATACAATCGTCTAATGTAACCTCTGTGAGTCTATGACCCATTTATGACTATAGATGCAACACATTTCCTTTTGTTAAAACAACTCCAATCCATTCAATTATGAATATAAAATATGGGAACCTTCAATCGGGTGCAATTACTATGTCCTTTATGGACACGTTCTTATGTTGAAATGCGTGAAAGTTGAAATTGCTCGATGGAATGGTCTGGGTGGTTGAGATCTTCGTAAGGGTTCAGTCGATAGGTCCGGTCGGTTGAGAGAATAGTAACTTAATTAAGAAAATATTTTTTTTAAAATATATATGTGTAGAATATATATACCGCTCTGGTTCATTACCAGTTTTGGTTTCGAGTTTTAAAACATTGCTCTTAGGAGGTAGCCCCTTAGGCTCCTGGAACACTTCTTTGTATGTTTGCAGAAGGCTTTCCAACCATTATTTCTGCTCTTTTGTACATTCCTCCAGGAAGCCTTTCTTCACTTTTATTGATTCACCTTCTTGCTGATTTTGTCTTAAGAAAATCAATATAAACTTCCTACTTGAATTGATCAACTTTTCACTTGGTTGTCACTCACCAAAGAGATCTTTGACTTACCTTTGTACACATTAATGATGAAGGATTTCTTGTCCTTGATCAAGTTGTATTGGTTGGCTCTCCTCATGAAGATCACATCCCTCATATACAAGTAGGGGATTTTGAACACTACACCACAAACATCCAGGGGTACTACGTCTACCTTCACTTCAACATACTCTGCACTTATGGAAAGCTTAATCTTGCATTGTTTTGTGACTCCAAAGTTTTGCATCCTCATTTACCCATCCCAAGGGGCAGGGACTGAGATGGACATGTACTTTCAATCCAAGCTTACGTACCAGATCCTTTGCTATGAGGTTTACTTGTGAACCTGAATCAAATAGAGCATCGATCTTGGTCTTCTTGACCTGGATCTTGATGTGGAAGAGTTTTGTTATTTCTTTCTCTTAGAGTGAAGGCAACTCATATTCACCTCCTTTTGCATTGTAGTATAGATACTTTTTTCATCCACATTCGAGCTGCTGTATAACTCCTTGCTTGACTTCATGGCTAGAAGGTTCTTTTTCTTGGCATCCTTCTTGAGGTTCATGGGGTTCAGCTTTAGATGTAGCTTCCAACACTTTTCTTTAGTGTGACCATTGATATCACGATGCTTACAGTGTTTTTTCGGATCCCTGCGCTAATATGTTGTGGCTGTAGTTTTCTTCTCCTTTCCCTTCCACTTCTTCTTACCCTCCTTGGTAGCATCTTGGCTCTCTTTCTGTTTTGAAATACTTGGTTGTCCTTTCTTCTGGCATATGTTTTCTAGATATAGTGCTTGTACATAGGCTTTATCAATTGACCTGGGCTTGAAGAGCATCACATGCCTCCGCATGTGACCATGTAACCCCCCAGATACTTGAGGAGTACATCTGGGTTCTTGGGTAAAATACCCAACATGATAGCCATCTTCTTGAACTCGGTGGTGTATTATTTCACACTTTGCCCCTGCATTGCCTAAAGTAACGCCAATGGATCCACTTGTCTTCTACACACCCGATAGGGTAGAATTAGGAATAGATAAGGGTTTTAAAGTCCTCCCATAATTTGGTGGATCACCCTCCAACCTAAATGCTTCCATTTGGCTTTCCCACTAGGTTAATGCATGGCCCTTTAACTTTAGTTGGAAAATGAGATATTTTGATCCTCGGCCATTTGATGGATATTGAAATAAACCTCCAACTGCTGCAAAAAATAATTCAGTTTCAAAGCATCGATCTCACCTTGATACAACTTGACGTCGACTTTTGCTTCTATCTTGTAGAGAGACCGGGAAGGAATATCGGTAATGGAACTTGGCTGCTCTCTCTTGGGCTCTTTCGTTGGCTCTTTTTTTGGGTCATTTTTATCTTCTCATGTCCCCTCAAATTCGAAATATGAGTTAGAGCCTCCAAAATCCCCGAAAGGTCTGAACTTGCTCTCTAGAGCCGCCACTAGGATTGACATGTTGCGTAAGATATCAATGACTTGTGTTTCTAGTTTTGAAAATTGCTACTCATAATTATTCGCCGCTCCTTGAACAGACTCATCCGCCATGGCTAGGGTTTGAAGACTTTTTTTTCTCACTAACTACTGGATCATGCGATTACCTCCAAAACCCAAAGAAAAATTGCTCTGATAGCAATCTGATCTGTAAACTGCCGTGGATATTCCACTGGATCAGTTCATCACAACAGATCCTACAACTTAGTTCATTGTGTTAATTTAATTTCATAAAACACTGAATATAATGGATTTGAAAGAGAAACTAGAGCAAATAAGTACACAATTCACACTTTTGTTGTTGCTCAACTTTGTAACAATACAATACATCAAAAGAATGGCTCCCCTTCTTCTAGCGGCTTGGTATTTAACATAGCCCAACAATTGTCTAGGCTTAATTTAGGGTTTTTTGCATGTTTCAATTCTTGATTAGGGTTAGGGTTTTGGTCCTTCTAGAATATTCCTGAAGGTCCACACATGACTAGCTCCACATGTGTCAAAAATGAGAGCTAAGGAGGAATCCACTTGGTATCATGGTGGTCAACTGGATAAGTCAACTTGCTGGAGGCATAATTTTTGCATACGGAGTCTGATTGAGGCAATCTTTGGACTGTTGGAAAATGTCTCAATGTGTAGAATCACATTATGGTCCATGTCCATTCTTTAACAATGGGTTGTTTACCCCCAAAAATGCCGTTTAGGCCCTCAAATAGGCCTCGAAAGGTTTTAAACCCCAAATCTTTAAAATGGGTACTGCCCATAAAATGGGCCCTACAAGCCAATTCATCCAATCTTTTCACCCCAGAAGCTCCAAGTAGGGGACAAACTATATATTGATCTATTTTGGATCAAACTTTCTTTGCGTTATGTCTTATTCTATCTTGTTCTGCTAGTATGTCTCCGTTACTCTTGGGGGGATTGGATGGCATGAAAATGTTGCTAGACGTGTTGGAGCCAATCCTCAAGCTTGTAGGTAGTCTTTATTCTTATAAAGGTTGCTATTGAATTTAAAGGCGAATGAGGTCCTTGCCCATCCAAGCTCTTTTAGGAGGCAAAAAACCAGACTGATTAGTGATCAGAAAGAAAATTTGCACGAATGACTCAATATGAGTATATTTTGCATTCTGTTAAGAGATCAGTAGAGAGGTGGACACAGTCAAGTTTGGCCGTGCTATAGTGAACGCCTTGGAGATTATTTGTCCATGTGAACTACTAGTTCCCATGCAGTTCTAGTTCAATAAGCGGGACTAATATTATCAAGTGGCCCAAGTTGTTGTACCTGTCCTCGTATGGGAACTTGGAAGGCACACTTTCTGTTGTTTGTCTTGAATTAAATCTGTGTTTCTGAAATCACCAATGAACACTGCTATAACAGAATTTTCTTTGTTGGATGCAGGCGACTATTTCATCCCACATACAATTACTTTTAGAAGTTGTTGGGGCAGAAATAGTCAATACTGTGAGATGCTGGCCATAAAAGAGAATCTTGCTCAAGAACCATCTTCAGAGACTGACCATTGGTCGATAATTTGTTCAGACTCCTCCCAAAGAACCGGGATTCCTCCAGATGTGCTGTAAGATGAAGCGAAAGAAGCTTTGTTCCATGAAACTTGTAACAAAATTGTCTACATTGCATTCTATTAAAAGCTATTCCTTGTAAAGCAGAAAGGAGGGTTTTCATGCTCACTATGGTTGACCAATTTCAACTGTTTTTTAATTTTTGGGTTGAACGAAACTTCCCTTACCTGTACTAATTATTTATGATGGCAAATTACTAGGGGATTAATTGGGTGGTTGGATCCCCTTCCCACTTTCGCTAGGGGAAGGGCACTGAGGAGAAGTTTTGCTGAGGTGAAATCCAAGTTTAAAAAATCGGTCAACTCAGAACCTGGAACCAGCTGAGTTTCCCAGTTTAATCCTCATCAATCTCAAATCAGGACAAAACTTGGGCCGAGGCCAGTTTGGTGCCGAACCGGTCGAGTTAGGCCAGTTGGGTACCAAATTGGTTGAGTCAAACCTTTACTTGGCCGGTTCCTCATTAACTTGGCCAAGTTAATCCAAATATGCACAGGGTGCACCTGTGGAAGCTAGAAATGGACGCGTTTAAAAAAAATTGACTGCTTTTGTATTAGTGGCATTGAACTCAGTGATATTGAATGGTAATGTTAATTTTTTAAAGTAAAAAGTGTTTTTCTTAATTTTTAACATTATCATTAATTGTTTCATTAATTATCATTAATTGTTTGAGAGTGGTTCCAACCTTACCAGATTTCATATACAAAAAGTAGAATTTTAGATTTCATTCAGAATTCAACAGACTTCATAGTTTTCAGGACTGCAACGTGTCCACTGGATTCTATCATGCATGACGGTAAGGGATTAGAATTTAATCAAGCACATCAAACTCTCTAGATACCTTGATGTTGGTGGTGCTGATGCCTGATTGTTGAAGTTGATTGAACTCCTTTGTCACGACCTTTATAAAATGTACCCTTTAGTCAAGCAAAATTACTTATTAAGCATGGAAAACTTCTTCTACCTTATTTTAATGCTTGGATTAGGAATTTTCATCAAAATTATAGGGTTTTGACTAACGTTCTTGGAGGATCAACTTCAAAATTCAAGGCAGAGGCAAGGGCTAGAGCCTTAGGAGGGGGGAACAGGGTGCTATGAAAAGGATCTCTATATAGGCAATGATTTTGATGATTATGTATTTTCAATTTTGATTCAGATATGTATCGCACTTGTTGCCATTTTGATATTATATTATGGTTCACCTACCCCTAGCAGGGCTTGTTACTTCCACGAGAACAATGCATAGGGGGCCCACCCAAAGGGGCCTCACCCATTCGCTCTGATTACAGAGCTAACCTGATGGAGACATCAAGTGAGGCCCTTATATAGTGATGTATAGCCTCCCGAGGATTTGACCCTGAGACCTTCTGCTCACAACTTACAGCACTCGACCAATTGAGCGAGCCCACCGGGCTTGGTTGCATTTTGTTTTTTTTTAATCCTTACATGGTATATACATGAGTAGACTTTTGCATATTTTGTCTTTAATGGTTTGGAATCTTTAATATATATTTTTCACTAAAATTGTAAAAATTTATGTATTTTTTAGTAGTAAATCTGGTTTGCGCCGAGTTGACGCTCAACCGGTTCAAAGTCTGGTTTCAAGTTTTAAAACATTGGGTGAAATGGGGTTAGGACAGAGTCCACTGACTTGGCTTGGCCTTCCAGATTAGAGGAGTGTTAGAAGTTCAGCAGGGGTTTGAACTTTGAGGAACTTCAAAATGTCAATCCAAGGAGGCTTTGTACTAATGTTGTGAGCTTGGGAATCGGCAAAAACTTGGCCAGCTTGGGACTCGGCAAAACTCAGTGATGCATAAAAACTCGGCTCAAGACTGGGTGGAGCTTAGCAATTAAAAAATTCAATGTACAGGAAATTTTGTGCAGAAAAAACATTATTGACAATGTTGGGTGAGTTTTGTCAAATTTGACTTAGTTTAGCAAAAGTCTTCGTGAGTTGCAGGGCGAGTTTGGTGCTGAGTACTCATTTTAGAGCTGACCTGGCACGACTAGCAAGTCTCTTCCGAGTCTCACAACACCGCTTTGTACATTTTGTTAGCTATAGTTATTGTCGAATTTAAATGGTAAACAATGATGTGGTCAATTGTCATACTAGTAAGAGTGTTCAATTGGCAGATTCGAAAAGAAAATGTTGTATGCTTTTGCAAGCTTTTTGTTTTCCTATTACAATTGACTGATCGATCATAAGGTATTTATACTTTTGCAAGGTTGTTGATTTGCCTTTATCGTATTTTTTAGGTTTTTATTTTTATTTTTATTGTCATCTTACACTATGTAAAGCTCTCTGATTAAGTGCATGGTATAAACTTTTATTGTTGGTCTTGTTCAGGGCATTAATAACTGGGCAGAGGTTAGGGCTGTCTTTATTCTATTGGCAGTTATTGCGGTCTTGGTCAGGGCTCTAATAACTTGGCAGAGGTGAGGGCTGTCTTTGTTCTTTAGGCAGTAGCAAAGGAAAGGCAGTTGGACGATAAGCAAATCTTGGGGACTCTAGGTTATTAATAAAATGGATTAGGGAGTATACAACAATCAGAACCTGTTGCTTCAAGATGCAATAAGGACGGCAAATGAGAAAGCAGCATCTCCAGGTTATCCTTCTCACATATCTCCAGAGAAGACAACACTGAAGATGACCGTCTTGCAAAGAGGGCAGTGGAGTCTCAGTATGGGCTGTTGATGATGTCTCAACTTGTAGCAGATGAGGTCTCCTCTCTCTCTTCAGGACAGATTCTCAACTGGTTTTGTTCTGGTTTGTGCTCTATCCCAGGATCGGATATTACATGCTTGAGTCTAGGATGGTCACAGCCTGCTGGGGGCTGCTTTCTCTGATGCCTCAGTGATTTTTGCTTTGATCCATAGTGGGTAAATGCCCAGACTTTATCAGATCTTGAAGCTTTTCTGTTTATGTGTAAGTCTCCAAGTGCTGTGGTGCCTTTTGAAAGACATTACTTTATGGATCCCTAACTGTTTCTACTTGAAATAAGATACAGATACGGTTTTTTCTGTAGGAAAAAAGGTAAAGCTCTCTGAATCAGTTGTTTGTGTGTAACTTTTATTTTCTCTTGGGATCTCAGTATCCTGAATTCATATAATGCACTTTATTGATGAGTTTTGCAGTTATGTTTGCCAGGCTGAACAAGGTTAACTGCAGAGGGTATTGTAAAAATAGGTCTGCGCACACTACGGCATTGGAATTGCTGCTTTTTTCAGGTAACAAGAGATCACCTTGAGAAGCTGAAATACCTTTTATCCTAATGGTTGCGATTATTTAGTTTCAAATGATGATGACAGTACACTCGATAATGCAGAAATGGAAGGGTTGTTTATGACTAAACCATGGAAAGCTGCCAAAACGAAAAGATCACACAGTTAAGAGTGTCGGGGTTGTATGTCTTGCAATGGTCGTTGTCATCAGCGTGGAAGGTGTATTGATGATGGTCGGTCAATATGAAGAAATATTTTGTCTTGGTATGCTCTATGCTAACTTCTGGCTTGCCTCTCAGCTACCAAGATCGGAAGAGCCTGGAACTATCAGATTGTGCCGATCATGGAATGTTGCTGGTAATTGGGGTTCATAATCTTTGGTTTTGATCCTATTAAAGGAAGACCTGTAATACAATCCCAAAAAATTATTAGCTTCAACTATTTCGAGCTGTATATATATTTTTCTTGTTAATGTCAATCAAAACTATATGATGATGGCAAATATGAAGAAACGCTGTCTTAATTTTCATGAGAAGAAGAGAACGAAAATTATAGTTTGGGCCTTATTCATATGAAGATAACTGAACAGTAAAAGCTGGATGTGGCTTAGCTGTATGTACGACCAATAATTGTAAATTCTCTACAATCAAATTCAATTCCCACAGTAAAAGGGGGAAAAGGCTGTTCAAGAAAGATAACCGATTGACAAATATTTTACTTTGCTTGTTGGGCACTCACAATTTTAGATAGACCCTCGTAAGAGCTGGCCTACTTACCAAAATAATAGAATTTGATTTATGGTAATTTTAGGACTAAGAACAAATTAGATGCACGCAACATGATGTTTAGCATTTTGTCTTCTGTGCAATTAAAATAAACAAGGTTTTTACATATTTAAACCATTTCACCAGAAGCATGAAATGCATTCTATTTCTGTAGTATTCCGTTTGTATTTTTACCGTAAAAATGTGATTTATTTGCGTCTATTTGCTCTGACCTCAAATCGAGCAATTGGGGAAATAATGCTATCATATAATTTTGTTTGTTTGATATCCTGAAAATTCTCAAAATATGGCTTCATGCGCGAATATCGAGTTTTTGCTCTCATTATATTGGTTGCTAGCTGTCTTTCTGGTAGGAAAATACAAGCTGCGACGAGAATATTTGGAAGGTGTAGAGTGTTGCTTGGTCTGCTACTATGCAGATGCTAGTTTCTGTTTTTGGTTACTGAGATACTATATTAGGTGCTAGCGGTGTTTTGATAAACTAGCGTCAGACGTCTTGGAATTACAAGCTAGCATGAAAAATGAGAATACCTGTAATGTACGATGAGTGACGTCTGAAACTAAAGCAAGAAATTGTCTGTTACAATCACTCGATCTCTTTAATTGGTGGTTATGACGTCTGAAATTAAAGCAAGAAAATTGTCCATTAGGATCACTCGACCACTTTAATGGTGTTTATTTTGTTCAATTGCAATTATTATGAAGATGCGTATTAAAAAACACTTGTATGTTTGTTGAACTTTGTTCTATCATAATTTTTATGAGGACAGTATGAAATCACAATTATTTGTTTGCCACTGGAGATGGATATGAACTATTTTTGTTTTTTCACTTTCACCATCTCTCCTGAATTTGCTGAATGAATAACAAAGCAACGGTCAACTGCAGAGGCTACTGATAACCTCAAAGAAATGGACGGGGATTATCTATAATAATTTTTTTGAAGATGTGTATTAAATCACTACGTTATCAAATCTCACTTGTATGTTTACTCGGCTTTGATCTATGGTAGTTTTAAAAAAGTTGGGTATCAAATCACAATGGTATGTTTGGCAATTTTGTATCAAATTAGAATTCTAGAGTTGTAAGTTTTTCTTCCGAAACAATAAATTCAGGAAACTACCTTTTTTTTCTTTGGAATTTATTAATGGATTGCACAACCTTATGTAAACCTAGAACTATTACGAAATCAAACTAACTAACTATATAAGTTTGTACATAATTAAATTAGTCAATTAAGTTTAGGGCAAAATTGTTCCACAAGTAGGTTTGTAATAAATAAGCATATATATACATAAATATTTAAAATCAGTCAGTTAAACGTATTTCCATTTGTTTTTTTTGAAATTCTTTTTATAATGTAAAAAATGTGAAGTCTGCACATTATGTCTTTTCTAATAAATTTGTTTCTTTCTAATTATCTAAATTTTAAATTATGAAAAGATGCGTTGTTAATCGTATTTTTAATAAATTTGTTTCATTTCTAATTATCTAATTTTTACTATTAATTATGAAAAGATTTTTACTATTAATTATGAAAAGATGCATTGTTAATCGTTTTTAAATGTGGCACTTCTCATTTCAAATATGTTATTATGATAAATAACAAGTTGGTAAATAGTAAATTACAACAATATTTTCATATTCATTGAAATAGAACATAGGTTTAATTATTATTAATTTAAGTCTGGGTGGTTAGGATAATACTTTATTTTATACCTGTTTATACTAAATTCAGTTCATACTAAATCCATTAAATTTAGTTGTTAAATTTAGTTGATAATTTATTATTGTATTAAGAAGATTAAGAATGCATGCATTATTGTGTGGTAATATAGTGGTGAGAATGCATATGTACTGTAGTTTTGTAGTATAATGGTGAGAATGTATGTGTGTTATAGTTTAGTGGTCAAAGATAAACCGGTTAGATGAGTCTATAATATTAGTTTTTTTAATTAGTATTCAAAAAATAATTATCAATAATGATAAATTAATAAAATAAAGCATTCTTTTAATATAAAAGGAGAAAAAAAAGTGTTATTCAAATTCAATTGTTATTAATATTTAGTGTTATTTTAATTATTAATAATGATAAATTAATAAAATAAATCATTCTTTTAATATAAAAGGAGAACAAAAAAGTGTTATTCAAATTCAATTGGTATTAATATTTAGTGTTATTTTTAAGATGTGTTTTTTTGTAGCAGAAGGGCAGGTCAAGTGGAGGTTGCAACAATATGTTTATTATGAGCTCACAATTTTATTCATTGAAATATAACTTGAGTGTGTTATAACATAGTTGAAAAAATTGGCATCGGCAAAAAATCGATAAGGGTCCTTCCAAAATATACCTTCTCGGCAATATCGACAAAAAAATCGGCAAACCATGATAAATTTTATAAAATATAAAATATATTCATTTTTTCATAATTTAAACATATAAAACAACAACAACATCGGACACACGTTGGCACATAAATATGGACAAAGCACTAATATATATGATGTAGTGGATGCCAAAAACAATGATACATCAAAATTTCAAAGATTAGGAATTTGGAAGTTTCAACGTCGGTTGTAACATTTGTCTTCCCCCTCTTCTAGGCTCTAGCCCTTGCCTATACCTCAAATCTTGAAGTTGATCCTTCAAGGACATTAGTCAATACTCTTCAATTTTGATAAAAGTTCCCAATCCAAGTGTTAAAAAAGGTAGAAAAAACTTCCCATCCTTAATAAATGATTTTGTTTGACTGAAGGGTACATTTTTATTAAGGTCATGATAAAGGAGTTCAATCAACTTCAACAATTAGACATCAACACCACCAACATCAAGGTAAATATGGAGTTTGATGTGGCTATGCTTGATTAAATTCAAATCCCTTACTCTCTCATACATGATAGATTCCAGTGGAAGTGTTGCAATCCTGAAATCTATAAGTAAAAATTTGACTAGTTTTGTACATGAAACATTGAAGTCGGTAGTAGTAAAAGGTAATGCTAAATTCTTAAAGTAGAAGTGACATTCTTCTTATATTTTATTTTCCATCATTTTACTTAAATTTTTAACATTACCATTAATTGTTTCAAGATGTTTGAAGTCTCTTGAATTTTGAATGGGATCTAAAATTCTATAACAATTAATGGTAATGTTAAAAATTTAAGTAAATTGATGAAAAATCAAATATAAGGAGAATGTCACTTTTACTTTAAGAATTTAACTTACCTTTTACTCCTATAGACTTCAATGTTTTATGTTAAAAACTAGTCAAATTTTTACTAGCAAAATCTGTGTTTTTGAAAACTCCATGGCAATTTTTTGGGTTGTTGCGCATTTTTTTCTAAAAATTGCAATGTTCTATTTTTTCTGCTGAAAAAACTGGTAGCCCAAAAAAATCGTGATTTTTCGGAAAATCGACGATTTTTCGGCAATGTTATCAACTATGGGTGATAATATGAAATAGAACCTAGGTAGAGAGAAGAATATTTTATCCCACAATGACTCAGTGGATTTTTTTTAATAGAAATGGATATTAAGAAAGAGGATGTCGCTTAGCTAGTCATCCCGAGGATACAAAAACTTTTGATAGCATAGACCTCTGTACATATAATTTTATAAAATTGAAAAAGGTGGTATCAAACCAACTAGCCACTGATATCCTGCCTCTATAGTATAGATCTAATTTACTGAAGTACACACGACAAAACTTGCCAATAATAAAGATGCATTAACAGAGCATTACAAAATTTTTCAAAATTTAAAACCTGGCATCTAGATGACGACAGAATGTTGGTAGAATTTACGTGCAAGAGATTTGCAAGAAGAGGTTGATTTATGAGCTTAAATCTCAGACTTTAGAGGGATACTTTCTTTTGTTAAGTGAGTAGAAGGACATGAGTTGAGTCAGGTGTTATGCATGCAATGTGTTTGGCCATTACGATGGCCAATGTGCTAATAAGAAGAGGGGAAAGCAAGATAAGGAGGAACAAGTTGCAGCGACTGCCGGGATAGAGAGATAGATTGCAAAGTTCGAGAAATAATTCTCTATTGTCATAGTTGTTTCGAGTTGCGGCAGTAGTAGACCCGCGGATGTAGGGAAGTGGATAGTTGAGAGTGCATATTGTGATCATATGACTGGGATGCGAGATGCAATCCTCACTTTATAGACTATTCCAGAGCAAGTCGTATAGGATGGAGAGGGCACAATGTATGCAGTTAGAGGAGTGGGATGAGTACGGTTCCAACTAGAGTTTGGAGTGCTTTTGGAGGTATTCGGAGTGCTCTATGTTCTAGGGTCGAGAGATAACAGGATCTCCATTCCAACCTTGGAATGCAGGGTATGCAGTGGTGTTCAAGAAGGAACACATATTCATTTTCCCAGTGGGAGTGGATCCGGTTGATCCTGTGTTGATAGGTCATTGGTAGACAATGAGTATGTAGTGTGTGGCCAACCTACATTTGGAGGATCTGGGGGAGTGACAGGATCAAAGTTTAAGACAGACGGAGAGCGAGAAGCTCCAAGGATTGGCGTGGTGCTGAGTTGTTAGTCCTCAGTTCAAAGGGGAGAGTGAGATACTTCAGAGATTAAAGTGGTACCGAGTATTCAGTCTTCGATTTAGGGGGGTATACGAGAGGCTATTTCTTCTAGCGTTGGCAAGAGGGCCAGTTGATATGAATTGTCATGATGGGTGAGCGAGATGAGACTTCTCGACATGTGGCACTAGTGCAGAGTACATGATTTGTAGAGGGGTAGCTTCCAGAGACAAAGGGAGCTTTTATAGTAGACAATGTGAGACTGGAATGTGATTATGGTGGAGAACAAGCTAGAAGGACTTCCCATGGGAAGCTAAATTGGTGAGTGTTGCAGCTCAGGATGTCCTTCATGTGATGATTCCTAACATGAAGAAGCATTAGACTTGACCTTTCTAGAGAGGAGTTTAGAAATGGTGGGCATTTCTTACATTGAGAAGCACATGAGCAGACTTCTAGCTGTGGTGAAGTAGCAATTCATCTTCTTCAGAGATAAGTTGAAAGTGGTGGTGAACACCTTCCTCGAGAAGAGGGAGTGTTGAATTTTGTACCAAGGAAGTGTTCCCTTGTGATTTGTGCCTAAGTCGCTAAAATAAGACATGTGATGTGACCTTTGTATTAATTGCTTGAGATAAGTAATTAATTCACTTTATAGTTATAAAGTGACTTTTTAATTATTTTAAGTTATAGTTGAGAGATAAATTATTTAATGGAGAGAAAAATGATTTTTCTCATCCATTGACGAGAAATCACTAGAATAAATGTGGGCCCTTGATCTAGTGAATGTTCAACTACCTTAGAAGGTGAAATGAAAATACAAGGGAAAATATTAAGCAGGCACTTCATTCCTCATTTGTATACAAATCCAAGTGAGGAAGAGAAGAGGCATGCATTCCAAGAGAAGTTGGAAGGGCACGAGTTTCCATGCAAGAGAGAGAGCAGAGTTGAGTTGAATGATGGGCACCCTATCCAAGGAGATGCTACAGAGTGGGCATGCATTCCCAGGAGAAGAGAGATGCTCTTGTTGAAGTCTGAATAGTAGAAGGAAGGCCCATTTCCCAAGCCAGTTGGAGTGAGCACACTTCCCAAGATAATGACACATCTTTTAATGTTGTCTGTACTGCATTCCCAAGAGGACGTATTGTTGAATTAAGTGCATAAATCGAGGAGGTGTATTGCTGAAAGTTGACACTGATTTCAAGGCACATTAATACTGTTGATTTAGTGTTTTTGTGCACTGATGTTGAGGCTGCTTCTATACATAGAAATCAAGGAAGATATTCAAAGTGAGAGGGATGTTCAATTGACTGTACATAGAATGTACAGATTGATGTGAAGGGTTTGACACCTTTTCCAAGTGCAGGTAATGTGCATTTATCGCTGTAAGGCATTGCTATTTCATATTTTTTTATTATTTCAGCTCAATAAAGATTTATTGCAACTGGTTTTTCCCAGGGGTGGGGTTTTTCTAGGGTTTCTATTAGATAAAAAATTCCTGAGTTTTTACTTGCATTTTCAATCTACTGTTTTGCTTTATTCCGCCTGCAAAAATTGCTTAGTAATGTATATCAGCCTTGTTGAAATATTGTAACTTCGAAGAATATTCTATATGTATCTTTTTGTGGTCCCCGATGGTCCTACCGGGAGAACCACTTGTATTACTTTATATCCCGATGCTTCTAATCAGAAGAACTAATAAGAGTCATGAGGTAGTCCCTTCTAATTGTAAAGGTGGTCATTAGCACCCCAGTGTGGTTACTTGAGCCTACATGTGTAACTCGAGCCTACATGTCGGATTTAATTATTAAAGTGAATGGATGAATATAAATAGAGGTGGGGCGCTCCTAATTTGGAACACACACTCTCACTTGTGTAGCGCATTAGTGGAGGAGAGAGAAGTAGCTGGAGAAGGAGGAGGACCAGTCTTTGATCTCCCTTTTGGTTTTACCTTTTATCTTTTGGGGCATCTATATTGAGGAAGCTTTTGCTGGGTTTTTCCCTTTAGGGTTTTCCTAGGATAAATCTTTGTGTTCCTTTTGTATGGTTGTGCTTCTCTATCTTTTAGTGATCATGTTTATATGCTTTTGTTATGAAATTGAAATGAAATACTAATGATCTAGCTTAGCGTATGAAAATTTAACATGGTATCAGAGCCACCCTGAAAGAAGACATTGTGCAGCTACAGAAGCTAGGGATTCTTAATTTTTTGGGTCTCTCTCCACAATTGATCAGCAAAAGAAGGCTAGGTTGACTCTCCATTGAAGGGTGCATCTTTCTGTCGAAGCGGAATTCGATTTCAAGCATTTTCAGTTTTTGGTGCGAGAAATTAGGGCTTTCTACAGAAGAATAATTTTTAAGTGAGCCCGGCATAGGATTGCTCTCCTCATCAAAATATAAGTTTAGAGACCTGGATCAAGATTTTTGGTTGGGTGAAACTCCGGGAAAGTCAAACCCTAGTTTGACCCCGAGCTGGAAAAACCCTAAATACAAAAACTGATAAGTTTTGGTACATTCGCTATATCTCGGGATTGGCGAAGGCTCAGGAGCTGAAAAATTGTAGAGGTCGAAGACACAATCATGATGTACACTGTGTCCAAAATTCAGCCTCAGATTCGCTATATTCTGGGAGATATGATCTCTCCAAGTTAGGGTTCCAGCCTCTTCCAGGATTCATCCCTAAACATGACACCTGAGGAGAATTGCTATATCTTGGGATACAAAGGTCTAAATGAATTTTTAGAAGATGTTCCAGAAAGGGCACGGACTGTGATTTCTGTGGTTCGAGTTTCAGACTCAGAAGATGAAACAGTGACACGTGGAAGTCTGTACAACTTCGTTGTTCTGAACAGTCCTGTAATAGGTCACCTTGGGAAAATGATCATAAGTCCCAATTGGTGAAACCAATTTTGATGAAACATGTGTTTTTAGAATAGGGACATGTGCGGGTACCTCAGTACGAAGTTTCAGACACAAAGGAGTATTAATTTCAGAGATAGCACAGAAACAGTATCATGCATTTCTGCAGGAGTAATTGGAAAACTAGGGTTTCTTGTTTCGGGAGCTTCCCTCCACAGTTTTCAGAAAAGGAGTACATTGGACAGCTCAGCTTGAAGAGATCTATATTTCTATCCAATCATATATGAAAGATTCCAAGTTTTTAAAATTAGGGTTTCTCTAACAAACCTTAGATCAGCGAGCTCCGGAACCAGGACGGACACCTCAAATCGGTAAGATCTAATCTTTTGCTATTTCCATTTGAGATTCTCATAAGCTTGATGATAAGCTTGGTGAAGTTGACAACTTCCAAGCATGGAATTATTTGATTTCTCTGAAGAAAATGAATTGGACACATACATGAGTAGAGAGGTTCCAGCTCCAGAGGGAGATGAGGCTCAAAGCCTTACACCAAAAGAACTTGGTCAAGGCCAAGAAGATCATTGCTGATTCAGTCACAGATCAACTTGTACCACAAGTGTCTTCCCTAAAGACATCGAAAGAGATGTTTGATTCCTTGACTAAGCTATTTGAAGGAAAGAACATACATCAGAAGATGACCTTAAGAAACAGGTAAAAGAAGAAGTGAATAATGCAGAAGTGGTGATAGCCACCTTGAATGGCCTCCCAGGATCATGGGATTCATTCATGCGAGGAATGTGTGCTAGAAGGAAGTGATTACTTTCAGTTGACTCTAGGAAGAAGAAGAAGCTCGACTCATAAGAAAAGAAGAAGAAGATGGGAGCAATTGAAGAACAAGCTCTCACCATTCAAAGAAGATCCCTCAAGCGATGAGGAATATGAGGAACTCAATTCTTGAAGAACCTCTTATCCATCTTATCATTTGGATAAGAAATGATGATGTCATGAATGAAGAAGATGATGAAGTAGAAGGATCAACGAGTCTACCCACGAAACGAATAAAAGATAAGTATTCAATTGTCATTTCATAATATTGTTTTGTTATACATTTGATTATATTAAGTTGATATGTTATGCATGATAGACTGGTTGCATTAATGACAGTAGTGAGATATGGATGAATGTTGTGTTGGCTAAACGGTTGCATGATGCATAAGAATTTGTCGTTATGCATATGTTTTATGAAATAGTTCTAACCATGCAACCGGTGCATTTGAATTGTAGGAAAGGTCCTGTACAACCGCCTACAAGAAAAGAAGGATGAGACTTGTTTCGAAGAACAAGTGATGACAATTCAATAAACATGAATCTGAAGCTCCCAGGGTTAGAGACATCACGGCGAAGGAAAAAGCTTCAGAGAGCGGTAGATCCACCTCGAAGGATGAAGACCACCATGGCTATGAAAGAAGCTATGTTCAAAGAGTAACAAGTGATTATGAGGAATGATGTATTCAATATGGTTTCGAGACATAAAGGGAAGTACGTAGTATCTTCCATATGGATCTACAAGAACAAGTGTACAAAGAAAGGTTCGTGATTTGCCTCAGAAATAATAGACTATGACATGACATACTCTATTGACAAGTATATATCAAGCATAGAACCACCTATACAGAATGAAGAGGAAAAATAATACTCCACTTCAGGGGGAGTGACTACAGAAGATATCTGAGTTCGACATGGTACGACATGATGGACAACTTCCTGATGGATCGAGACTTTACCAAGAGTAAAGTGGGTTCCAACCTGGGTTACAACCTTCAAGGTTGAATGCAGAAGACTAGGATATGTTGATGACCTGACAAGACGAACTCATGGAAGATGTTATGATGAAAGAATACTAGAATGATGTTTGGGATATAGTACTCAAACCAGAAAGCAAGAATGTGGTATCTTCCAAATGGATTTGCAAGATAAAATATGTTGCAGATAGAAGTAAGGAAATACTTGTGGCTAGAGGTTTTCTATCAAAAAGAGGGAATTAATTATGAAGAGACATTTGCCCCAGTAGCACGGTATACTTCGATTAGAGCTATCATGGCACTTGCATCCATGATGAAGTGGGACTTACACCAGATGGATGTGAAAACAACTTTTTTGAATGGTGTGATTGAAGAAGTATACATAGAATAGTCACAAGGATCTGAAGTTGAAGACAGATGGACTCATGTATGCAATTTGAAGAAGGCCCTCTATGGCCTAAAGCAAGCTCCCAGAGCCTGGTATGGAAAGATAGATAGTTTCCTAATGAAATTTGATCCTAACCTTTACTTCAAGGTTATAGAATATGAACATGTCATACTATTACTGTATGTGGATAATCTATTCCTGAGAAGGAATGAGAAACAGATTGTAGAATGCAAGAAAAAGCTCGCTGAAGAATTTTAGATGAAAGACCTTGGGTTAATGCATTATTTCCTAGGTTTGGAAGTGTGAAGGAATCTTTCTCAATTAGGGAAAGTATGCAGTGAAAGTTTTGAAAAGATTTGATATGTTGGAATGAAAAGCCCTGGCCACACCCATGGATTCCAACTAGAAGTTGTTAGCCGATGACTCATCAGAGTTAGTGGATGTGACTCAATACAGACAGATTATTGGGTCATTGATGTGCTTAACAAATACCAGAGCAGACAGTTGTTTTGCTGTGAACACCTTGAGTCAATATCTAGTTCAACCTAGACGAGTTCACCTGATAGCCGCAAAACATGTGATGAGATATCTGAAAGGGACTATAGACTTTGGTCTATACTATGATGGAAACCATGACTACATATTGTATGGCTATACAGATGCATATTGGGCTAGAAGTATCTCAGAAAGGAAAAGCACATCAGGTAGATGCTTTTGTTTGGGGTTTGCTATGAGTTCATGGTTTAGCAGGAAACAATCCAGTGTCTCTCTTAGCACGACTGAAGCAGAATACATATCAGATTGCTCTGCTAAGTTGTGAAGCCATATGGCTTCAGAAGCTGATATCAGGTCTCTTTGACCTGAAGATGGATACTACAATGATTCTATGTGATAACCAGAGTTGTGATGATAAAGAACCCTGTGTTCCGTCGTAACACATAGAAATCCGGTATTTCTACATACGAGATAAGATGCAGATGATGGTAATTCAGTATTTCTATACTGAATATAGAGATGATGATGTTTCAGTATTCCCATATTGAAGATATAGATGGTGATGATTTCAGTATTCCCATACTGAAGATGATGTATTTACATATTGTAGATGCAGATGATGGTGATTCCATATTTCTATACTGAATATAGAGGTGATGATGCTTTCAGTATTTCTATACTGAAGATATAGATACTGATGCTTTCAGTATTCCCATACTGGAGATACAGATAGTGATAGTTTAGTATTCACATACTGAAGATGTAGATGATGATGGTTTAGATGATGATGTGCTGACGAAGCCTCTGTCTCGAGTAAAGTTTGAACACTTTCGAGACAAGCTTGGTGTGGTTCGGAAGACCTTCCCTGAAAGGGGAAGTAGTGATGTAGCAGTGGGATTGTATCATCCCTGGGCACCTGCCCTAAAGTGATCCGGTGGCCTCGGTCCTCTAGAATGAAGAGGGATTGTATCATCCCGGGACTTCTGTCCAGAAGTGATCCGATGACCTCGGTCCTCGAGAATGAAGAGGGATTGTATCATCCTGGGACATATGTCTAGAATAGATCCGGTGATTTTGGTCCTCGAGAATGTAGTGGGATTGCATCATCCCTGAACTTCGGTTCAAAATGTATCCGGAGGTCTCGGCCCCCGTGAATGTGGTGGGATTGCATCATCCTTGAATCTCGGTTCAAAATGTATCCGAAGGTCTTGGCCCCCATGAAAGTGGTGGGATTGCATCATCCCTGAACCTCGGTTCAAAATGTATCCGGAGGTCTCGGCCCCCGTGAATGTGGTGGGATTGCATCATCCCTGAACCTCGGTTCAAAATGTATCCGGAGGTCTCGACCCCCGTGAATGTGGTGGGATTGCATCATCCTTGAACCTCAGTTCAAAATGTATTTGGAGATTTTGGTCCCCGTGAATGTGGTAGGATTTCATCATCCTTGGACTTAGTCCTAAAGTGATAGGGACTGATTATCCCGTAATCAATCCAGTAACTTCGATTGTTGAGAATGTGGTGGGGATTGCATCATCTCTGGACTTCAAGTCCAAAAGTGAACCAAAGACTTTTTTGTCTTTGAGATGTGGATTGCAGGTTGCTACTGATGATGATGCCGTACTGATCGAAAGATCAGAGTATGATGATGATGCCGTACTGATCGAAAGATCAAAGTGTGATGATGACGATGTAATGATCGAAAGATCAGAGTGTGATGATGATGACGTACTGATCGAAAGATCAAAGTGTGATGATGATGATGTACTGATTGAAAGATCAGAGTGTGATGATGATGACTTACTGATCGAAAGATCAGAATGTGATGATGATGATGCTGTTCGAAAATTGAAGTATGATGATGATGGTGCTGATCACAATGTTACTGATCAGAGTATGATGATGATGATGTTGCTGTTCGAAAAGTCAAGATGCTAAAGATGTTGTTGCTGATCGAAAGGTCAAAGTGCTAAAGATGTTGCTGATCGAAAGGTTAACGTGCTGAAGATGTTGTTGCTGATCGAAAGGTCAAAGTGCTGAAGATGTCGCTACTGATCGAAAGGTCAAGTTGTTGTTGATCGAAGCAGTCAAAGTGTTGATGTTGCTGAAGACTGAAGATTGAAGATGAAGACTACATGATGTTGAAAAAGATTCCAATGATTTATAGATGTGTTACCCTGATGATGTTGATGATGTCCTCTATCTCTCTCCTACTATTGTTGTTGTTGATGTTGTTGTAGAATACCCTTCTCGTTAAGGGGGAGTGTTGAAATATTGTAACTTCGAAGAATATTCTATATGTATCTTTTTGTGGTCCCCGGTGGTCCTACCAGGAGAACCACTTGTATTACTTTGTATCCCGATGCTTCTAATCGGAAGAACTAATAAGAGTCATGAGGTAGTCCCCTCTAATTGTAAAGGTGGGTCATTAGCACCCCAGTGTGGTTATTTGAACCTACATGTGTAACTCGAGCCTACATGATTAACTCAAGCCTACATGTCGGATTTAATTATTAAAGTGAACGAATGAATATAAATAGAGGTGGGGCGCTCTTCATTTGGAACACACACTCTCACTTGTGTAGCGCATTAGTGGAGGAGAGAGAAGTAGCTGGAGAAGGAGGAGGACCAGTCTTTGATCTCCCTTTTGGTTTTACCTTTTATCTTTTGGGGCATCTATATTGAGGAAGCTTTTGCTGGGTTTTTCCCTTTAGGGTTTTCCCAGGATAAATCTTTGTGTTCCTTTTGTATGGTTGTGCTTGTCTATCTTTCAGTGATCCTGTTTATATGCTTTTGTTATGAAATTGAAATGAAATACTAATGATCTAGCTTAGCATATGAAAATTTAACAAGCCTCATAATCCATTTATAGATGCTTGTGAAAAGTACTTGTGTTTTGGTTTACTATAAGGTCTGATATCAGAGATATGTGAATTGTTTGACAAATTCTGTGTGTGAACAGTAGTTGGTTTTCATCACTTGAGAAAGATGAAAATATTTATATTCATATTAATAACGAAGTTATGATTTTTCTCCTCCAACTTATTCATTTTGTGAACCAAATTCACAAATTCATCCTTGTCAATTCACCAATTCCTTTTCCTCAACTGAAGGTTCCATGGTATACCAATTTGGACAGTAATTTTCAGCTGCCAGAAGACTAACAAATGACAATCTAAGATGATTCTGATGCCAGCTCCAAGAGTTCCTGCCCATCTCTGCCCTAGATGAATTAAAATGTACTTTATTATCTGCAATCTGGGTTGGCATGGTGAGCTTGTTCACAGAATCTGCTAAGTTACTACTCCTCAAGTGTTCCAATTCTTTGGTAAAAAGTTGAGCTGCTCATGGATATTGTGACTGAATTGGAAGAAGTTGAGCTGCTTGTGGATACCGTGACCCCAACTGTTGTGCATATAGAAGAACTGCTTGAACATCTTGAAGTCTATTTGTAGGTGTGGGAGCCGAGGATTAACACACCGAACAATAATTTATGCATATTTGAAATGATAATATTTAAGGGGTCTTTAGGGTCATCTGCCAACAATGGATCCAAACCTTCCAAGCCAAATTGCTTTGCTCGGCCCCAGATCTGTCGTGCACATATTCTTGGAGTATTTAAGCTTGTCAATTCCTTCTACATTTCTATTCACCAATTCCTTTTGCTCAGTTGATGGTTCCATGTATACCAATTTGGGCAGTAATTTTCAGCTGTCAGAAGACTACCAATCTTTCTTCTTAAAGGACAATCGAAGATGATTGTGATGCTAGCTGCAAGAGTTGCTACCCATCTCTACTTTGGATGAGTTAAAATGTACTTTATTATCTGCAGTATAAGACGACATTGGTGCCTGTTCACAAAATTTTCTAAGTTAATACTCCCGAACTCTTCCAATTCCTTTGTAGGAAGTTGAGCTGCTCGTGGATATCGTGACCCCGCATGTTTTGCACAGAGAAGAACTGCTTGAACATCTTGAAGTCTATTTGTAGTTGTTGGAACTAAGGATTCCACACTGAACAATACTTTATGCATTTGAAATGATAATATTTAAAGGGCCTTTAGGGTCATCTTCTAACAATGGATCCAAACCTTTCAAGTCAAAATGCTCTGCTAAAGCTCAGATCAGTCGTGCACATATTCTTGGAGTATTAACCTGAGATAAGTCTTTTATAAGTGCTTTGAAGACTATGCAAGCTTATTTCACTCAGAATTTGATCCTGTGAAGCTCCATCCTTGACCTTCTTAAGACCTCCCCTATTGTCATAAATATGGCACAAAACTTCAGATAACAGTCCATTGCATGTGTTCTTCCTTCACAATCCCATTTCACACAATGTCTACAAACTCCCACCACCTCTAAAGCCGATTCAGTCCAGTTCATTGCCCCATAACATGTGCCATAGAATATTAGCTCCAATTACCCTGCTTTTTGTGCCAGAGCTAAGAGGAAGGGACAGCTGAAAACAACTTTCTACATTAGACTGGGTTCCTTGCCATCTGTTCACTCTAGAAGCATCCAAATTTATTGGAGGATCAAACTTAATATTTCTGATTACCCACATAAAGCTAAGGAATGAAAAAATGACCCACAATCTCTACATTTACTTCCATTATGCCATGATTTAACAAACTTGCCTTGTTAGCTTGAAGGTCTGCCAATTTGTTTGAAGCTCGCAAAACATGAATAGCTTTGATTTCTTGAAACTCCCTCACCAAATGTTGTACTCTTCCCATGGTGTGACAGAGCGGACCTTCTTTTGGAAACAATTTCAAATCCAAAAAAACAAATTATAATCATGGAATCCCAACAACTATCAAATGGCAAACTTAGTTTCTTTTGAAGAAATATAAACCACGCCAAAGAGCTAGAACCTCAGCCTAATTATTAGTCCTTCGCCCAATCCCTTGCAAACTTGATTTCTTGTTTTCCTCCAAAATAAAAAAGCACCACAGCACCAGCCACCTCTCACTCATGGTAGATTTAATTAACCATGTTTATCATATTTATCAAAACGTACGCAAATTAGTTTCTTAATTAATACTCAAATACAAACAGGAGCCACGTTGCGACTAGTTCTGAACAAGCACTAGTTCTGAACAGAAAAAGAACTTTTTATAACAGAAACCATTATTAAAAAAGTTGTTTTATTTTTTTTATTTATATATTTTTTAATAATAATAAAAAATAATTATTATATTGTTTTAATATTTAAAAAACAAAACAATAATTTATTTTATCAATTTTTTGGTTTTTCAAATTTTATTTTATTTATTTATTTATAATATTTAAAACTTCAAGATATGAAAGCTTGAGAAGTTTTCTAATTCAATTAGAATTAATTAACTTAACATTAGAAATCCTTAAAGAATTCCTAAAAATAAGGGAGATTAAACTTTAGTATTCCAAATCCTTAATTTTATGTCTTATGAATGAAGAATGTAGTGAACTCCACATGGAAGAATAAAATGGTGACACATTAAGTAACTCCTAAATAAGGAATACAAATAATAATGTCATCCAACTTCTAGCAGCTAGAGAGAAAACCCATGCACGCCACATCTTTTCAATGACAAATCTTGAATGTAAATAAAAAGGAAGGTATATTGTCTTTTAAGTTGTAGGATTCTTACTCCATGTTTACTTTGCTTCACAAAATGATTTAGCTAAAATAAAGGGGCCTCCATGTAAATTGTGTAAATATTTACCTATCATCTCTCTTTGATTATGCTTGCTTGATGTGAAGAGGTGACTTGACAATTGTTCCATTCCTCCACTTTTTGGCTTCTAGTGCTTCATCATTGACACTTTTGCTTTGTTTTTTATTGGATGATTTGTGACTTATGTTATTGAAGTAAAACAATTAGTGAAATGTTGTGCTATTATGGTTGTTTGGTCACATGAATTACCATTATGTCATTGGAGTTTCAGGTTTCTTGGTTGCTTAACAACTTTTGCATCCTCATTTGATATTTTCATCAAGCTTTTACTTTCAAGCAAAAATGCTTTTCATCAAGCTTTTAATATTTTTTCTCTAATTTTTTCTTAAATTGGTAGACTAATCATAATGCCAAATCTCCATTAGTAAAAACCTTTTTGGCATTTATTTATATGTTTTACAAGCCGAAGATTATTTTATTTTATAAAATTTGACCATTTTTTTATCATGATGAAATTCTTATTTTGTATAAACAAAATGTTATCAATTTTAATATCTTTAGTAATATCTATTCATATCTTCATCAAATTACTATTTTTAAATAAGTGTTTTTCAAATAGAATTTTCATTTAGTCATTTTGAGGAATGTGTATTTAGCTACACCCCTTTTCATCAAAACTAGAAACATTAATAGTTTCCCAAGTTTAAAATTATTATTCTATTATTTTTTATTTTAAATCTTGGGAAATGTTTATATCATTTTTATATTAAAGTGAGATGTTTATTCTTGAACAGGGTGCACTAATTAAAAATAATAGTTTTAATGTTTAAAACTTAAAAAAAAGAACATTAGGTCTAATGTTTAAAACTTGAGAAAAAGAACATTACCTCCATGCATAGCTTTTCCTCTTATGATGAGGATATGCCTCTTCTTATTGAATATTAACGATATTGGAATTTAATGCATTATCAATACCCATTAAGGTAAGTTATTTCTTTATTTTAATTGTCAAAGACTTGAAATCTACGACCGAGATATATTTCTAGCAACTATATAGATGAGTATCAAACAACAATATTAAATTCATTCATTCCTAATCTGCATCTTCATCTACATCTAGACTAATTTCATGAGTTAAGTAGTTGAATTCTAGATTCATGCTTACTACAGATCTATATGAGATTTATGTTGTTTCCATTAACGAGGACACTTCCAATAAGCACAACAATTGTGGCCAACCTCCCCGCACAAGAAATAAAGAATGCATGCAATCCATCGAAGAAGCTAGATTCAAATTAATGTTAAATTAACAATTTCCATGCTCTTCTAGGGCCTAGTGTGGAATTTTGAAGTTGGTTTTGTTGAATGTTTAGTACCTTCCAAGCATAGATAAGGATATATTTTGCATATTCTGAAGGCCCCATGATAACAATTATATGGCAGGGCTCTGCATAAGTATTCAATCCTCAAAGCAACTTTTGTGTTTCTCGTTTTGCATTTGTGAACAACCAAGTCCATCCAGGAAAGATAGGTAGATAGCTGGCATCCTCCTGCACATAGCATTGCTTAGAAGGCTTAGAGTACTTCGGAGATAAGAAGAGGAAGGACTTATTCCAAAATCTATGAAGTAGATACATATGTAACAAAACCAAAAATTACTAGAGAATTGAACCATAAATTTGTGATGTCGAAACATATAGAAGAAGGTTGCATATTCATAAACATAACTGCTTTATCAAGACATTATGGGCATGCATGTTGTCTAGGAATTGAATATACTAATTGGCACTAGTTTAATATAAAAAAGGCATTTAATGTTGAAGTCCTCACTAGAGCCTTGAGATAGGAATTTGTTGATGTGTAGTCTTTATAATACAAGTAGCCTATTAAAATAAAATGTTTCCCTTTTATGTCTACAATGTAGTTACTAACAAAAGAGACTTCCTTTTGACTAAGTGTGACCTTTTAGACTGATGGTTGATCCTGTGACTGCAAGTCAAGATGTCAAGATAAACAACAGAACGACAAAAAACAGTCAAATCCAACACTTACTTTTCACCATGTCACACCAGAGAAATCAATGCATTGAACAAGTCACTATAGCACGATCAACCACGTGCTCACTATCTTTTGCTATCGAATAAAAAAAAAGAGATTTCAAGCTGCATTTAATAGTTCAATTAAAACGCAGAGATCTCCCCAATTTCCAAGTAGATCATACAAAATCTTAATTTACCTCACTTAAACGTTGCAATATTCTTGTGCAAATGTCACAAAGTTTAAGATATCCTATTTATTAGTTTAAGAGAGCCTTCTCAAAGCTCAGACCAAATACTCAAAGATCGCAAGCTCATAGTCTCTCCACATTACACATACATAACGTAATGAAATTGAAGAGTCTTTCCCTAATTAATTTTAGATACGTCTTCTACATTATGCTACTTAGTTGGCAGATTATATATACGAGTGGAACCACCTACTTTGTGATAATGAGTCAATGTGAAACAAGGTTTAAAGCCGCATTTACTTCAGGATAGAAGGATATATACACAACTCTATGTTGGATGTTATGCTATTTAATTTACTGGATAATTCCTTATCTTAGGTATAAGAAATAGTGGAATGATAACAAATTAAATCTCTTAATTTTATGAACACTTCCCACTTGCGGTTTCCAACTCACACTATTTCAGTTGCTTTCTCATATGTAAATTATATTTTAATTAATTTACCATTATAAATATTTTGTAGGAATTAATTTGTGAAAGATGAAATTAAGTATTTATTATAAGTTTATAATTAGTCTCTTGGAACTAATGACATGTCGCTAAGTTCATTTGATATCCTCAAAGTACATTACATTGTTGTTTAAAGGAGGTCGTTGCCCAAGGAGTGTACTGTGTGTAAAGCAAAGATTAGTGAAATATATTGGTAGCCACATAGATAAAGGTTCGCCTATAGATTGAAATCTATCAACAATTATTGAGTACAACTATTCCTGCATCCATTCTCCACTGATGCATGACAGCATTGTGTTTTCATGAGAGACTACTGGTGCGTTGAAATCAAAACTTCAACCACTATGACCACTAAGTTAATGTGTTGCTACTACGCGTTGATCTGATTATTACTGTGACTATTTGGAAGACCAAAAAGCATGAATGAGAGGTGTGTAAATACTTGCAATTTTGATCCACTTATTCACATATATCTGGTGAGCATGAATGACAGCTAGTTCAAAGTTCAAAATTGGTAGGCGTTGAAAATCTCATTGAGTTCCCAAAGATTGCAGCTAAAATAAAATTTATATGTGCTTAAGGTCACATTGATAATGAACCTTGGCATTCCAAGGGTCATTAGAAATTCAAAATGAACCTTTGAGAAGTTGACGGAGCATTGGACTGTGGAGAGAGAAATGGCCATCAACGCGAATTATCACTAATTTGCAGAGACTGTTGACACGGATTAGTTGCAATTTAAAATTAGTTGTAGCAAACAATAGAAGCAATTCGATAGGTCGCTTGATGAATTCTCTGAGAATAAACGAGTTGTGAAGACAATCAAACAGGTGTAAAGAGAACACCTACTGAGAGTGGACATCCCATTGAACATTGTGTATTCAAAAGTTGGCAACGCTGCCATGAGGTGTTTGATCGTGACTATGTGTGGTTCAAGAACATTGGCTACTGCTGTTGTTGTTCTCATTGAGCAACAACTCGATCGTCAGCAATATTTTGTATGGTGCAGAGTATTTAATGCGGTTGCAACAAGCTTGATGACCATTGGATTTCAAACACCAATCTCATTAAGCCTGTCACAGCCACATTAAATGCTTTGCAGCATGTTAAATATTGTTTGACAACTTGATAGGACAATGGTGGGCGCTCCTAAATCTGCACTACAGGTGTTGAAAATAATGGTGATGTACATAATTTCGTAAACTGTGCTAACAACTGGTAATTTACTAAACTGTTGTAACAACTGAAGAATCCATTCTCTTTCAAACCGAGGGAACATATATGTTAATCCAGGCATTTGATTTGATGTAATACTAGGATCAGAAACTACGACATAGTAAATATGAATAAGGAAAGCATCAACACAATCCTGACTTCACATACCTATAACCAGACGCAGGGATATACAAGACTTATACAAAGTTATAGTGTGAATATCTGAAATCTGAAATTGTTCGGGCAATGAGGTATTCTATAATGGAAAAGTTTTCGGATGGAGAAAATAATGGAGAGCTTAGAACCGTTCATACTTTTAGATGAAAAGTTATATGAGTTAGAGCTGAAGATAAATTCTTCTAGGAGGACTTAGTAGGGTTTTTCAAGCTATTTGCCAAAATCATACCATAAACACCGCAGGGGGAAGGCTGGAAATTTTTTAGACAGGTTTTCTAATAATTATTAGGATAGTGGAAAACTCATACAAGCAAATATTAGGAAATCCATAAACATCTAATTGCACTTTTATTTTCAAAGGCGAGACTGATTCAAAAGAATCTTTATATGATTTATGTATGATATGAGTAGGGATCCTAGGGAGTTTCAACACAAGACAGAACAGAACAGAACACTTGTAGCAAGAAAAAAATTAAGGACATTGTTGATTTGGAATAAATATTTGTTTAAGTGTAAATTTGTCGCATTTAGCCTTAACATCTAAAGAATGAGCTTAAAGAATTATCATTTGGACGTTTCTCAGGCACTTATCCGGCTTACCAGTCTGAAATGATATAAATATGGAAGCCTGGTAGATTCAACAAGTAGAACTTCAACTTTGTAGTCGACATAATCCGCGTTTATGTAAGGCTGACTTATCATTCACACAGGAAAAATTGTTAGAGAGTAAAATTAGTTTCAACTTTCGTATAACATATCTAAAAATATTTATAATTTTAACAAATGTTACAAAAATTTAATCAAATACTGCCCCGACCTGAGATGAAAGCACTCAGTTGTAAATAATGTAGGAAATTGGTTGGAGTCAGTTGGCGATTGTACTCAGTACAACGGTTACCAATTTAAAGTTATTAATGAACAGACCCTAGACCTGCCGAGACAGACATGCCGTTATCTACAACAATGGTCACTTATCAAGCTAATCTTGGTCTGGCTGTAGATTCGATTCCTTTCTCTTCGCGGAAGGAGGAGAAAAACCCTTATGCAATGCCTACTTGGGCAGTTGCGTCATCTCATTCACATGACTGCTTCAATCTTCGCGGAAGGAGGAGAAAAACCCTTATGCAATGCCTACTTGGGCAGTTGCGTCATCTCACTCACATGACTGCTTCGATGACATTTTTCCAACGGATGAAGCTATTCTCGAAGCTATGTCTGGGGTAGAACAACCTTGGGGATAGTTATATCATAGATCTTACTTTCTTCCTGAGCTTGAACGTATGGAATGTGATGACTATAGGGCGATCCTTAGTGAGAAAGTTGGTAGGCTCGTGATCCCACTAGGCACTCCTAGTAAGTCTTCCGAAGGGAACATGGCCAATTTGTCACCAACCATACCTATCAACATTTCTCGAACTCTTGGAGAGATAGAAAATGTGTACATTGGGGCAGATTGTTCCCCTGATGAGATTGAAGCATACGACAAGCTCTTTAAAGAATTTCGTGATGTTTTTGCTTGGTCGTATGAGGAAATGCTAGGGATATACCCTCGTATTGTTGAACATGAGATTAAAACCTATCTAGATGTTAGACCTGTTCAACAACGTTTGCGTGTGATGAATCCTAGGAAAGTGCCTGCTATTAAGGAAGAGATAGAGAAGTTGCTTAAGGATGGCTTCATCTATCCCATTCCCTTGACCGAATGGGTGTCCAATCCCATTCATGTTGATAAGAAACATGGAACTATCTGTTGATGCACTGATTTCAGAGACCTGAACCGACCCTGTCCTAAGGATAACTTCTCCACACCATTTATTGATTAGATTTTGGATGAGTGTGTGGGAAGCGAGGTGTTCTCGTTTATGGATGGCTTTTCAGGGTATAATCAGATTTAGATCAAACCCAAGGATCAACATAAAATGGCTTTCATTTGTCATTGGGCTACGTTTGCATACCAGAAAATTCCTTTCGTCCTTAAAAACGCTGGAGCTATTTTTCAACGGGATATGACATTCTCTTTTCATGACCTTAAGCGCATAAGCGAAGTGTATCTTGATGATTTAGTTGCTCACTCTTGTTTGAGAGTGGATTATCCTGACCATCTATGCTTGGTTTTCAAAAGATGCCACCGATATCAAATCCGGTTAAATCCTCAAAAGTGCATATTTTGAGTGAGAGTAGGTCGCTTACTAGGGTTTATCATTTTTAATGAGAGCATTAGGGTCGACCCTTTAAAGGTTGAGGCAATACTTCAATTGTCTCCCCCGCACAATATTAGACATATTTAGAGTTTGCAAGGGATAACGAACTTCTTGCGGAGATTCATTGTCAATTTCGCCATTTTGACTAAGGGTTTCATGTGCTTATTGAAGAAAGACACGCCTTTTATCTGGGATGAGCAAGCCTAGGACTCTTTCGACACTTTAAAGAAAGCCTTAGAATCAGCCCCCGTGCTTAGTCCACTTGACTACAGCCGTGATTTCTTATTATATGTGGCCACATCTCAAGAGGCGATTGATATGGTCTTGGTTCAAAAGGATGAGGAGCTTGATGAGCATGTCATCTATTATCTTATCAGAAACCTCATTGATGCGGAACTTCATTATACTCATGTCGAGAAGCTAGCCCTACCTACTATCCATGCGTTCCAATGTTTAAGGCATTACATACTCCTTCACCAAACTTTGGTTGTGGCTCACATTAATCCATTTCAATTTGTCCTCATCAGATGGATGATAGGGGGAAATACAATAAATGGATTGTGATTTTGCAAGAATTCAATTTTGAGTTTGTTTCGGAAAAGTCAAAGAAATCGTTGATTTTTGTGGAGCTCATATCAGACTTTCTTAGTTTGGATGAAGGGGAGATTTGTGAAGAATCTTTCGTTGATGAGCATATTTTTCTCATTTCGACTATGGACCCATGGTATGGAGATATTATCGTCTATTTGCAAACTTTGAAGGTTCCTTCTCACCTCTCACGAGATGAGCGTCGACATTTACGCCATGTAGCTAAGAATTACCTCATTGTCGGTGACACTTTGTATCACTGTGGGGTTGATTCCATTTTGCGTCGGTGCTTCACTCACGAAGAGACTGAAGCTGTTACGAATGATTGCCACGAAGGGGCGTGTGGTGGTCATTTATCTGGGCTTTCTATATCTCAAAATATTTTGAGAGCAGGTTATTTTTGGTCGTCGATCTGCAAAGATTGTGTTAATGCGGTCAAGTGGTGCCACCCTTTCCAGGTGTTTGCACGGAACATGTGCTCGCACCTTGCCCCATTACATCCGATTATTACCGTAGGTTCCTTCACAAAGTGGGGGGTCGATTTTATGGATTGTAACCCATCTTCAGTTGGGGGGGCATCGTCATATCATAGTGGATATTGACTATTTCACGAAATGGGTAGAGGCTATGCCCACTATCAAAGCCAACGGTGACATAGACGAGTATTTTGTTTTCAATCAGATTATCACCTGGTTTGGTATCCCGAGAGAGCTTGTCATTGACCATGGCAGGCACTTTCAAAACAAGATGATGGCTGAGTTATCTTCGAATTTAGGATATAAGCAAGAGCATTCCTCTTCTTACTATCCTCAAACGAATGGGTAGGTTGAAGCTGTGAATAAGTCCCTTAAGTCTATTCTCCAAAGACCCATCACACAAAGTAAGACAAATTGGCATATCATGTTATATCCTGCTTTGTGGGCCTACTGAACCACGGTTAATACTGCCACCGATTTTTTCCCATATCAACTAGTGCATGGGGTGGAGTCGAATTTACCGATTGAATGCGAAATCTCTTATTTGAAGCTAGTCATGGAAATTTATCCATAGACTTCTGCATTAGAAGAACATCTTGTCCGCTTAGAGAAACTTGATGAGCAACGTCGAGATGCCTTGGTCGCTCTTGAGGTGAACAAGCATCGCGTTAAAACCCAGTATGATAAGTCTGTCCCTCCCCAGAAGTTTAGTGAAGGTGACTTTGTCCTCTTGTATGACCAAGTTAGTGAACCATTAGGGGTGGGAAAGTTTAAACCCATGTGGCATGGGCCTTATGTGGTCAAGCTAGTATTAGAGAAAGGTGCTAACGAGCTAGTAGATTGTGAGGGGACAGCCTTAGCAGAGCCTAAAAATGGGCTCCATCTCAAAATATACTATGCGTAATTCTCATCCAAGGCTGATACTTTGTATATTATTGTACAGTTGCATAGTTTAGTTTTGGTCTTCTTGTGGCGATCGAGTTTGTTGAATTGCTTCCATTTGTTGTGGCAAATTTCGACAAAGTCTTCGGTATATGTAGGATACGCTAACAGTGCCAGCCACCACACCCTAAAATCAGCTTCGGTTGCTTGGGTGATTTATACTCCTATGGGTCAAGTTTTGTCTTCAAGAGGTGCATGTCTCCAGTCTTCATTGAACAATATTGCTGAATATAGTGCCGTGATTGAGTTATTACACGATGCCATCTCTCATGGTATTCAATCTTTTGAGGTATGTCTTGACTCGCAGTTAGTGGTCTTACAGTTAAATGGTGTGTATCGTATTAGAGATCCGACTTTATTATGAAGATTCTTGCAAGTAAGGTTGTTAGAACGACAATTTGAGAACATTACATACATTCACATTCCAATAAATTACTATCATGTTGTTGATTCATATGCAAATTACCTACTAGATTGGCATTTGATACTCATACAATGAAGCATTCACATCACATTCACACATGTAAATATAAATAACCGATCACCATAAGTATTTTTCATTCAAAATATAGTTCAAAAAGTGGTGTCATAATACATAATGTCATGATACAAAAATGGGGTTTTCGAGCCACCAAAATATATTACACGGTCAATCCAACAAAAAAATTAAATATTTCAAAAACAAAATAGAGTCGAGATTGTTACCTATGTCACTGGTATGCGGATCCCTGTGGAATAGGCATGTCAAGATCGCCACAGAATTCTATCTCCTCATAGGGGTAGTCGTCTATAGCTATGATCTACCTGCACCACCAGTGGAAAAAGTCGAGTGGGTAGGGCATGGCCACTCGCCCTCCTCCTAGCCTCCGCATCACATTTTCCTAGCGTAGCTGAGATGGATCTCGGGCACCATGATAAGTGATCTCCACTCTTGGGATTAGCCCTAGTACGCGCTCAAATAATAATGTACTCAAGATGCTTGCAAAACCGAAGTTTCGCGTTCTACCCATCTTACAGTCTGAAAATTGTTGTTTCATGTTACATAGCAGTGAGGTACTCTAGTCCTAAATGGCGGGCCTCATGCACTCCACTGCATAGAACATCAATGGCCTGGAATCTTGATGGAGGGATGCCAATCCCGTAATCCTTCCTAGTGGTAGTAGTATGGCCTTGAGGCCAAGGTTCTAGATCGAGTTTGTTGGAATCTGACTCCCAACCTTTTCTGTGTCTGGGAGGCAATAAACTGAAATATACTCCTCAATTGTGAGGCCACCTCCAACCCCACAAGCTCATAGATTGACTACCTCCCCTCTACGGAATAGTCCGGTAATAAAGTAAATATCCTCAACTTCAAGGCTGAGAGGCATCCAGTCGATCTGGAAGGTTTCGTATCCGGATCCCAGTAGTCCACTAGCATTTGGTGTAGTCTTGGATTGGATCTTAAGCTACCAAGACGCCAAAATTTACACAAGTTGCATGCCCTCAAAGCTTGTTGGGCCATTATATCATCTGTACAACCATTTCCACATCTTCATGCTCACGTTCACGCCATTCCAGAACCATGTTGCACAAAAACAAGAGAGTTTCATGAGTTTCACCTTAAAAATTGGTAAACGTGGCCTTGTACACGACTGTTCCTCAAACAACTATGTATATACGCAGAAATTGAATGGTTTTCCGTGTATATCAATCCCTATACGCGTAAATCGAGTGATTTTCTACGTGGGCCAAAAATGCCAATTTTAGGGTGCCTCATAAATAAAAACCAACCACTGAAAATTAAAATAAAAACATTAAAATGAAAGAGGATGGCATGAATAAATACCTGACCCAAACGGTTCTTGATTTCGTGGATCGTATCTCTTGAAATCAGCATTTCAAGTTTGTGGGTCAAAATCACTGTGTGGTAAAAATTCCAAATGGTATGGTGAAAATGAGTTTTTTACTATTTTATAGATTTTTTTTTGAAATTTTTACCCACCTCTCTAATATTTGGGCCCTTATTGACTATTTTGGACCGTTTGGCCTAATGTTGTGGTGTAGGGACCTGATTTGAGCATACTTTGACTGAGAATTTTATCCATTCGTATCTATTACAGCCTACAGGTATAAGTTTGAACTGGCATATAGGTTAGGACTCCATATTCACTTGCATTATGCATTTCCTTATGACCATTTCATCTCGACTCTAGGTACGAACCCACTTCATAGTGTCACAGAACCTTCATACTTCTATTAGAAGTGCTATTATGGAATTAGAGTCTAGAGTCCATTTGAGTGCCTTGAGACTTACAGTCATCAATGGTAGGTCCTCTCGCCATCGACAATTTTGGGAATACATCAATGTCCAATGATCGATGGATTCTTTCAAGTGTTCAACCTCAACACATATATTCACACTTGTTAGATTGCACTCTGTACCTTGATTCCCATTATCATTATCGATGGGATATCTCGCGTCCGTTAACAATATACATCAATGACCGGTAATCAGACGATGGACCATCATATTCGACCTCGACACCTTTATTCACGTGATGGGACATGTACCGTAGCGGTTTGCGTAGAAGACCTCCGAGATTCGTGGCATTCCACATATGCTACCTCGTTGATCGTGACAGTATTTATGAGATGTCATCTCTCATGACCAAATTCTAGTATATTATCAGATATCTTCATCCATTATGGAGATCTTGTCCATTGTATATTGTACGTGGCGATGACCACACATGACATTTGTATATCATGCCTATTCATGGCAATTGTACTCTTATGTATCTGGGACTGCTACATGTATATTTGTAGTCACATGCAGAGATTTATCATTGTATTATACTAATGAGTGGCTGGTTCTTCCACTTGGGTCTTCATTAATCCACTTCTGGGATGGATATAATGTAGTTCGAGCATCATGTTACCCCTCTGACCTCACGCATTAGGGGGCATCTGTTATAGCTGATTTTAGCACACTTGGTAGATCACATCTTTATGGCCTTCCATGTCCCTCTGCAGAATCCTTGGACCCCCTTTGCTCAAATTATACTTTGGTGTCCCAAGAAAGTCCCCAAAAAACACTTGTTTATGTGTATACGCGACTTTTAAAGCAATATCCGCGTGTACATGCAACTTTTGAGCCAAAACCCATGTACATTGGGAAATGTGCATGAAGACAAAAGTTTTTGGAGTTTTCCTCATAGAGTCCCGAATAACTTGATTCTTGACCTTCCATATGCTTTGAGAATGCTTGAACTCGACCCTCCATTGCCTATTTGGAGTGTTATATATTGAGCCTCTTGGATACATTGAAGAAGGAGAATTTTGAGAGCAAGGAAACTATAGATCATTGCTGCCTCACTTGTTTATGCTTGAGCCTGCATCCCTTTGTCCCTTTGGAGCACATAGTGCTGCTCTTCCCAATCTTTCCTTTGCTTTGTAAGCTTTCCATTGTGATGGAGGATTGAAGTGGTGGAGGCCTAGGTGGAGGACTCTGTTTCTCCAGTTTGAAGAAGTGCCGAAAAAGTTTGTCACTATTCTATATCTGTTTTATCAATAGAAATATCAGTTTCTTGTCGAATACATGTGCATAACTATGAATATTGTATCCATGGATGTAGTTGTTTTGCTTATACACGATGGTTTAAATATGCTATAGTAGGCCTAACACTTTGATATATAGAATGCCTGTCTTGTTTGCTGTTGTTGAGAGAGAATTGTGAATACAAGTGTGTTGGAAAAGCTCATCATGGATCTACATCAACCGTCCTGAATAAGGTACGCTTCATATCCCTTGGTGTTAGATGTCTTTATTTCTCCTACATATTGGAATGGATTGATTTCTGGTGTCATTCAGTCTCTTGTGGTATACCCCAAGCCATATGAAGTTTCTCTCCATAACATACCAACAAGATGGAAACAACAACTCAATTTCATAAGAAAAGTGTCGACGTGATAATAAGTCGGTGGTGATCAACAAACTCAATTTCATCTATTTCATTCATGACCAAGGTGTGACAGACCAACAAGATGGAAACAACAACTATCTGCACATTGTCAATATCCTTGGAGATCCCCATCATAGTGTCTATTAGGAATGAAAAAAACTTTAAGATTTAACACTCCTCTCCCACTCAAAGAATAAGTAAGATCATTAAGAAATCCCAACAAATCAACCCAATCAGTCACTGCTAATGTTGTTGGGCATTTCGCTAGTTCTGTGATATCATGAGTGTGGTTTGAATTCCTTGGCTGAGGCCCTCTTTCCTACACTAATAGGTTTAATGGGGATTCCAGCCATGGATATGTAAGCATTCTCATGGTTTTACCGTGAGGTTATACTTGGAAGAGTAATTCTTTGTATAACATTGAGGCATTTGATCTAGCTAACTTCTCTGACCAAGCAACTAGCATAGGAGGTGTTGTGAGTTTTGAGCCACGCATAATCATCATATGCACATATATCAATGCATGATATTTAGCATTATTCTATACATGAGGTAGTCGTATATCTGAGCATTGAGGGGATATTATCATGTGTTGAGGGGAGATTTGCAGGATTCCAGTATGGTCTTACAAGACAACCAATCTCTATTTTGCAGGATCTAATCTCCATCTATGTTTGGAATATATACGATCTCACTTTATAAAACCAACCTTATATAAACTCGCCTTATCATTCTTGTTAAATACAATGATAAAAGAAATTGACAACATTCCTTGCCCAATATTATGATGTGTGGTGATGTCATAGTGATTCCATCACCATAAGGTGAAATCATAGATGTGTCAAGCATAACCATTAGGAAGGATTGGTCGACCCTTCCTCAAATGTAAATGGGTTCAACCCTCATTTGGAGGAAAGATCAACCAACCCTTTCTTTAATTTTCACATAGGGTCAAGGATCATCAAGAGGAAGGATCAATCAACCCTTTCTCAAATGTGAACATGGGGTTGAGGATCATTTAGAGAAAGGACAAACAACCCTTTCTTAAATGTACACATGCTGTTAAGGATCATCTAGATAAAAAATCAACTGACCCTTTCTCAAATGTGCAAATGGGACCAAGGATCATCTAGAGAAAGGATCATCCAACCCTTTCTTAAATGTGTACATAGGGTTAAGGATCATCTAGAGGAAGGATCAATTGATCGTCATTCAAATTTGAAAATATGTTAAAGCATCATCTACAAGAATAATAACTTATTTTGTCTTAAAATATGGAATTGAAGTCAAGCACCATCAAGAGGAAGGATTGGTCTTCCTATATCGAATGTGAATGTCATATCAAGAATTATCTAAAGGGCCAATTGACCAAACCTTTTTAAATTTTGACATCATATCAAGCATCATATTGAAGAAAAATTACTTCGACCATTTCTCAATGTAGACCACTGGTCAAGAATCACATGGAAGTAGGACTGGTCGACCCTCCCCTAAATCTGTAAATAGTGTCAAGCATAATTTAGAGGAAGGATCATGTGAATCTTCCTCAAATGTGGACTTTGAATCAAGAATCATCCAGAGGAAGAATTCGATGACCCTCTTTTAAATGAGGACATACAGACAAGCATCATTTAAAGGGTTAATTGATCGACTCTTCTTTAAATTTTGACCTCAGATCAATCATAATATAGAATAAAAATACGTCGACCATTCTTTAATGTAGACCATTGATCAAGAATCACATGGAAGTAGGATTGGTTGACATGTTCTTCAATCTATAAACATTCCAAACCATAATATATAGGAAGGATCGATTGATCCTTTTCCAAATATGGACTTTAAGTTAAGCACCATCTTGATGAAATGATCAGTTGACCCTTCCTCGGATGTGGATGTCAGTTCAAGCATCATCTAAAGGTTCGATCAAAAAACCCTTCTTTAAATTTTGACATCGGATCAAGAATCATATTGAGCAAAAAAATGTCGACCATTCCTCAATGTAGACTTTCGGTCAAGCACCACATAGAAGTAGGTTTGGAAAACCCTTACTTATATCTGTAAATATTATCAAGCATAATCTAGAGAAAGGATGGGCCGACACTTCCTCATATGAGGAATTTATATTGAGCATCATTTAAAGGAAGGATTGATCGTCCCTTCGTGAGAGACAATATTAAGGAAATGTGTCATCTTGAGGATCACTCGACACTTTCTCAAATTTCTACTTTGTTTCAAGCATCACCTATAGGAAGGATCACCATATCATTTTGCAATAGTATGGTCATCGAGGGTTAAGCATTATATTTAAGAAGGATCGTCCGACCCTTATTTAAAAATGGACATTGGGACAAGCATAATATTGAAGAGGAATCAGTAAACAATTCTTCAAATGTTTTCCTCATTTCAAGTATCAAAACCTAACGGAAAGGCATAAATTTGTAGAATGGAATCAAATCATCTTCAACAATGATAGGTTGTTCCTTGATCATTAAAATTATTGGATAAAGGATCAACAATGATTTTGTCAACTAGAGTTTGAAGGAATTTATGATCTATAAGAAGGATCAATCACCCCATCTAGTCCGACTATTCTATAACTATTATTTATGGAAATGGTTGGTATACCATTTGTTGTATATAGTGGTCAAGAAATATATTAACATACAAATAGGAAAACAAATAATCATAAGGAATGAACTTATGTCCCTTTATTTTTTGTATTTGACAACAACACATTGTATAGAAAAGATCATCATATATATTATCAACTATTGTTTCTATAAATGTACTATCATTATCAAGGTTCACCCTGTTAGTATTAATTAATTAATCCTCCCTTAACCAACATAGTCTATTTGTCTTTTCCTAGGTTAGGAGGTCATTTCCACTTCACTAGTGCCATGGGGGAATCATATGGGGCCCATATAACATTTAATGCATCTGTCTACATGATTTTAGGAGCTCTAGATATTAATCCCTATAATTTAGGAACCCACTATGAGTGCCACTAGCAGTCACCAACAATTAACCCTAGTCGGTGTTCAGTTATGTTGAGTTATGCTCTGATTCCCATAAATTAGTTCACTTTCAGTCATCCTAGCGCCATTTTGCATGATTTAAGGGAGGTTGGGAACCTTTTCTCACCGAACTCAGTGAGTTAACTATTTTTGAATTAATTCAGTTATCCAGAGTTGCATTAGTGCGCTCTAGCGGTGATTTTCCCACACTGAGTTAGCTCCAAAATCATTCCAGGTTCATAGATTTGAATCCTAACTAAGGAATTTGAACTCTCCTATTTGTAACACCATTGTATTACATACAATATACTAATTAATGGATGTAATGTTATTCTTTCAATTTTGTCTCCATGTGTGTGAGATTTTTCCATGAATAATTGATCAGTGTTTTCTAAATTCTTCCCCTCTTCTGCAACATTCTTTTCAAAGTTAATTCACATAGGCCCCAAGATCCTATGCTTCATTAAATTAAGCATGGTATCATAGTAGGCATTCATGCCAACTTCAAACCTCAGAAACTTCCATTGATGCACCATAAGTAATTGGGTTACACATAAATCCTCGTATTCTTTCCTTGTTCCCTTTGGATTCTGTCCAGAGAAGTCTATCCAGGTGTGATGCACCCAGAGAAAGTGAACACGTTGAAGTGGAGAGTGTTTGAATTGGTTTGATTGTGAATTGAAGCATTTTATAGTGTTTTTGCAAGTACATTCAAAGATTTTCTGAAGAATTAGTTGTTCTTGAAGCTCTAATATGGATAATTTAGAATCTTTGACACCCATAATCCTCACACCTTTCAACTATCTTGATTGGAGGGAGGATATGCATACAATATTGTGCAACAAGGGTCTGTATAGGGTCATGATGGAGAGAGAGATCGAACCCTAGCAACCTCTTTAGAAGTGGAAGCATCTGAAGAAGTTGGATGAAGCATTTGGCTTCATGTGCATCCACATCTCCAAAGAGACAGTTTTCCATATTCATGGACCGAGAACTCCAAAAGAAGTATGGGAGAAGATAAAATAATTGTTTGGAAAGAAGGATGAGCTAAGGGGACATATTCTTGAGAATGAGCTGATAGAACTAAAACCTAGCAACTTCGAAAATATACACCATTTTTTCTCAAAATTCAAATCTCCTGTCATGTAATGCAAGCTATGCAGGATTGAGAAGAAGGATGAGCAATTAGTGTTCTCAATCCTGGGAAAACTTGGCCCAGAATTCTCAATGTTCGTATCCACCTTTCACTCCGAGAGAATGACAACTCCTAATTGGCGAATGCCATCCCTTGATTCCTTCACATAATCTCTAATATAGGAACAAGACAAGCTGATAAAGATGGGAGCCCTCAGAGCCTCCCCAAATCAATCTCTCTTAGCTGGTGAGACATATAATGTGCAAGAAAGGAGGAAACAAAAAGGAAAGGAGAAGTGGAACACTGAATTCGAACCTAAAGAAGAGTTTGACCTAGCAGATGAAGCCTCAGGTTTTAAGAAGGAAAAACATCTGAGGTTTGATAAGGGAAAGTGCTCCTACTGTAAGAAAGAAAACCACACAAAGAAAGGTTGTATGAATAATAATATAGATCAGATGTCAAGAGTCCTTGAACAATACAATATTTCACTCCCTGAAGGTGCAAGGAAGATTGACTCTAGAGATAAGACTGGAGATCATGAAAGATGCCATGCACTGAAGGCTGGATTTTCAAAACCTCATGCCTTTCTCATTGATTCAAGAGCCTAGAATCATTTTCTTCATTACAATTTACTGATGGTCCAAGTATTCACATGGGATATGACACTGCAATACAACCTAAAGGGAAGGGTTTAATCAAGTTAGAGGATGGAGTGTTCAAGAATGTCCTCTATGTGCCCTCCTTAGCTGCAAATTTGTTGTTTGTATACCATATGACTCTTACAATCTCACCAAAGCGAGTTGTATTTGGTATAGAATCAGTGGAGATCTCAGATATCTCAATTGGGAAGATGATAGAGAAAGGTGTTGCAAACCATGCCTCTAAGGCATATGAATTATCACACTTTCTGCCCTACTCAGATCTAGTACAGTCTAAGCTTCCATTTGAAAGGGAAGGTAAATTCATCCTACCTAAAACTTTTGCATATGATAATGTATCCATTAATGTTTAATATTTAGACTCCAAAGAAGAGGGCCAAGTTGAATCAATTTATGTAATTCAAGATGAATTTCAATCGGATCCAGATCTAGATCCAGCCCCTACTCCCAATCATAGGCCTTTGAATGGGATCAAAAGGTTATTGAGGCTTCTCGGAACATGACTTGAGAGTCATATGACATGAGGAGAACAATATCTCGGTTTCAAAAAGAGATCCTTATGCTATGTAAAGAAAATCCACTTGTCCTAGAGAGGTGCTACAAACTCCCAAAGAGATGCTTCATGATGGTAAGCTCTGATAAAAAATTCTACTTAATTATGAAGAAATTGGATCATGTCACTCTTCCTCTAGATAGAAGAGACAAACGTAACATTTCTTCTCCTATATGTCATCAGATTGGAAGAAGGTGGAGAGGTTCACATGCACAATACTAGAAAACTAGTACACACAAGGACCATCACACTGCTTCACTGCTCCATACAGATGCAAATTGTAGAAATATTTTCACAAGTCTTTTATTCAAGGAGAATTTTTCTCTTGACTTGAAAGCTTGATACTGGTTTTCCCTGCTTATTTTGAGGGGGGCGAGGGTTCCCATGAGGTTTTCCCCATTTCCTTGGTTTGTTAAACAATCATTTTTTGCATTTAGATTGTATGGGTGATCTTTGGTCTTAGTTTCAAGGTCCCAGGTTGTCAAATTTAGGATTAAGGGGGGGTGTTAGGATTAATTGATTAATCCTCCCTTGGCCACCATATTCTATTTGTCTTTTCCTATATTAGGAGGTCATTGCCTCTTCACTAGTGCCATAGGGGACTCATATGGGGCCCACATAACACTTAATGCACATGTCTACATGAATTTAGGAGTTCTAGAGGCCAATCCCTATAATTTGGGAACCCGCTATGAGTGCCACCAGTAGTCACCAACAGTTGACCATAGTCGATGTTCAGTTATGCTTCGATTCCCATCAATTAGTTCACTTTCAGTCATCCTAGCTCCTGTTTGCATGATTTAAGGGAGGTTGGGTTCCTTTTATCACCTAACTCAGTTAGTTAACTGTTTGTGAACTGATTCAGTTATCCAGGGTTGCATTAGTGATATCTAGTGGTGATTTTCCCACACCGAGTTAGATCCGGAGTTAGTCCGTATTGGTTTATCTGAATCCTACCTAAGGCATTAGAATTATCCTATTTTTAACACCATTTTATTAAATACAATATACTGATTAATGGATGTAATGTTATTCTTTCAATTTTGTCTCCATGTGTGTGCAAATTTTCCATGAATAATTGATCAGTGTGTACTAAATTCTTCCTCTCTTATGTGACCTTCTTTTCAAAGTTAATTCATGCAGGCATGAAGATCCTATGCTTCATTAAACTAAATGCACCCAACCATACCTATTGTATGGAAGAAAGAAAACATTTAATCTAGAAAAAGGGTTGAATGGAATTACCCCAAATACAATATTTATTGAATTTACCGACCATTGGAAGGATCAATCAATATTTCCTCAAATAAATTGAACAATAGCCTACTATTTAATCCTTGTATGGTTCACTTATTTCCTCAAATACATTATTTAAGAAACTGATCTTCTAGTCGCATGAACGACCGCCACCTCCTCATATATGGTTTTCTGTAAAACACTATAAAACACTAAGTGTGTCCTTATCATAATATATAACTAAGAGGCTCTAGGTACTTCCTTTTCATTCACATTATTTTTTCGAGGTCAAAGTATGATTTAGTGATTTCAATTAAAGTGTTTGTATAAGAGGATTGATTCCCATTTACAAAATTTGGCCAAGGGATGGCTGATATTTATCATTGATTCTATGTGTTGTGATAAATTTCAACTAGAGAGTGTGACTTGATGTGGTCCTTGGTGAAGATGACGATTTTGTTGGAAGGATCGACTATATTGAATCATCTATATTATGGTCCACTGACACTTTCATTTAGCATATCTCATTTTGGATTTTGTGATATCTTCATCTATTTGTTATTTTTTTTGTGTCTCCCTATGGGAATTGATAATAGGTTTCTATATCTCACAATTTTTTTTTAATTTTTAATGTATTTTAAACTATTATCATTCCTTATAATTATGAAGATATATATGTTTTTACTATTTTAAAATTTTGTGTCAACTTTTTTCAATAGGTCACAAAGGCCATTTTAGTAACTCTTAACCAGTTCAAAGAAATCTCATTTCTAAGCACAACATAGGGATTTACAATACTGATTGGTTTGTGGAGATGGAAGAACCCAATAATCTATATCCAGATTTCTACCTATATGTATTTGTTGAAGAACAACAAAGAAGGATTGGAATCATCGTATCTACATATGTTTTTCAAGAATACATGTTTCCTGTCTAGGTAGAGGTTGTTGAAGGAAAATACTTCTCTTTAATACAGATGGATCTTCTAGTTTCTAAGTTTTTCCCCGAGTTGATGAAACAATTTGACACCAATGATGAGGTATCTTGTGCACACCATGGCTAGATATTGCAATCATATGATCTAACAAATTGGGATAGATCAAATATGGCCACCAAATTGAAAAATATAATTTTATTGGTATTTAGAAAAAGAATTACTAAGAAGAAGACATATTCAGCTCTTCATTACATGAATTTTAACAGCAAGATGATAAATGTTTACCATGAAAATAATCTCTTGTACCTTAGAACATCTAGCATGGCCTCTGAAAGCAAGCCCTTCAAAGGTGATCATGGAGAAAGCTACCAAAAGTTTCTAGAGGAGACAAAGTAGCCAACAACTCCAAGTACAATATTTCCTTTTTAATAATATTTTTTTCAATTGATGTCAAAAGATGCATTCCAAAACCTTGTAATTTGCCATTTCGGAGAGTGAATGAAGATGTTGTGGCCAAGAAGGTTCTGTTGCTTGTCACAAATTTTGTTACGACTTTTTAATAGGCAATTTTAATGCCTTTCAATAAAGAGATGAAGAAACCTATTACTCTACTTAGATAAAATGAAATTGAACTAGATAAAATGAATTTATATATATTGGATGGCCTACACAATATATTTGCATAGTAGAATATAATAAAAATTCACACATACAAATCTATTAATCCAAGATATATATTCTGTAAAGCTTGTCTTCAATATTGGGAAAAAAAAACAAGAAGGGGACTATGAAAGTGATCATATGTTTTTCTAAAATGAGTTGTCATGTTTGCAACAATAAATACCTATTATTTTTGTTATTTACACACATAAGTTTTAATATGTAAAAAAATTAAATATTAATGGGATTTTTTGTTTGCAGATACAATATTATTAATGGTTGATACTATTTGATATCAATAAAGTCTTGTGACATGCACTACATAAAAAATATTTAAAAACTTGATTAGAAAAAATGCAAAAAAAACTTTAAGAAAGTCTTAAAACAACCTTTATAAAGTGGAAAATAGGTTTCAAAAGTGCATAATCGGGTTATAAATGAGTTACAAAAGTCTAAAAACAACCTTTCTAAAGTGGAAAAACAGGTTTCAAAATTGCATAATCTAGTTCCAAAAGTGCCAATATCGGACACTGTACAAACTTGAATTTTGCACTTTTGGGGCTTTAGAAACCCTATTTTTGTGATTTAGAAACCATGATTTTGAGCTTTAGAAAGTTTGTTTTTGGCCTCTTTTCAGATATATTTAGACTAGAAAAAATCCACATTTAATGAAATGGGCGTTTATTTTACTATTTACTGTTATATCGTTATTTGAATGCATGGAATTATTGGCATTATGTGAATGAATTCATGTAGAAATGACCTGTAACATTTTCGTTTATGAATATATTAATTATGGGTGATCATTTATATTTAATTTCCTTATGAAACCAATACCTTATATGCTTGCTTGATTTTGTGTAGTTGTTTTTAGTGACTTGAATTTAAAAAATACAATAATCTCATTATTTTTGTGTAGTTTGTTTGAACTTCAGAAAACAAAATCAATCTGGTATGTCTGGCTTATTTAGGCATATGTCTCTAAATATAAAGTGATATTTTGTTTTTCAAAACAACACTTACCAATTAACTCTGTCTAACGATAATGTTTCCACTATCTAATGCTTGTTACGATATTTAAACACTTCAGAAATAGTTAAGATCAATTTAGTCTAATGTGTCTTTAGGTAAAATGTGTTTCTTAGTATACATTAGTATGCATTTGTATTTATGCAATCTGATGGCCACAATATGTTCTATACATAGAGTGATCTGACGATTCATCTTGACCTCTATATCAATGGGCATTAATACATGTCTTAACACACGATTGAACCATGATCTATATTTATAGATCATAGAGGGTCATTTGCTTGATGATCAATTATGAGAAACTAATATGTAAACACTTTTTCCTTTTGCATTAATATATTGCCTCAAGTAGCTATTTGGTTTGGGCCATAGGCTATTTCCCCCTTTAAGGTTTTTAACCATGTAAAACATTGGGGTGTTGATATGTTATTCATTTTTGTGAGTGGTTGCTTAAGGTGTTTGACTTGTGTGGAAATACCTTGTTTTAGTCAAACATTTCCCAATCCCCTCACATATTGAACACTCTAGCACCATGGGTTTGAAGGATAAAGCAACAAATCCCAACACACAATCATAGGATAAAGGCTTCCAATGAACAAACATACCATAATTTGAAACTTGAAGTAATGCACAGCTCACACAGGTAACAAGTTTAGGGTGTAGGTCTCACATAGGAAACAAGTCTAGGGCCTAAACCTCATGCAAGTTGGGGAGCATGTTCCCTACCCTTGGAAATGTGTCCTTATGTAACACTAGATTTTAATGATTCATCAATGCTAGAAATATTTTTTGTATGCAAAATGCAAACCTTAGTGGCATTGAACATTGGATTTGTCATACCTTTAAGAAAATGTTATAGGTGACGTGTTGGAATAACTCTTGAATCAATTAATTTTATTGATCACGAATCCTTTATTTATACATTAAAGAGGGACATTTTGACTTCATCTTCCAAGAATTCCGTTGAAGTTCTTAAAGACCCTTCCTCTTATTAAAAACTAGAAAATTATTTAAATTATTTACATGAAAACATAATCCTTGCAGATTAGGTTTCCAACATTCCCCCCCTTAATCCAAATGGGTTTTCGTGAGTCCAAGCACATTTCTAAAATTTTCAAGTTTTTATCTTCTAAGCACTTTGGTGAAGATGTCTGCAATTTTCTCATTTGTGAAACAATGTATTAAGTGAAATGTCTTGGCCTCTAAATGATGTCAAATTAGATGGTACTTCGCATTAATGTTCTTGGTTCCATCATGAAATATAGGATTCTTGTCCAAATTTATTGCATAAGTATTGATGATTAGCATGGGAGTGGAATTCTCTTATTTGTCATACAGACATTCAAATATTTTCTTAAGCCACACAATCTCTTTTGTTGCTTCCACAGTAACTATTGGCATGCAAAATTTTTGAAGGATTTTATATTGTTTTTATGCCACTTGGGTTTGAAAAATAAAGGTAAAGGCCCATAAGAATGAGGTTAAGTTATCTAAATTCATAGTATATCCTTTGAAGTTTATCATGTAACCAAGCACTATGACTAAAGGCTAAAGAGTGAAAGTCCTTAAGAGAAATTTGATAAAGAGGAGGTAAAATTGGATTAGAAGTGCATGCGATTGAAAGGCTGTGACCTAGGTCTAAAGAAAAGAGGGAAGAAATGGAAATGGAGCGTGGCGGTATCTTTTTGGGAGTGTGTGACCTAAGGCTTTGACCAAAAGGAAAGGTGAGCAGATACGACAAAAAATCAAAACATGAAAAGGGATACTAAGATCGATGATGCGGGTCATGTTTGGATTAAATCAACGATGGACGAGTGTCTCGGGAAGGAAAAGAGACCACAACTTAAAACATGAAGGTTGTAGCGGAAAATATACCCCCTACCACGTGGTACATGCTCATGAAGTTCGCTATCAAAAGAAGTTGGAACTAAACCACTTGTTGAGAGATTTGAAACCACTCTGCATTTGTTATATAAAATCATATTGGGAAAGAAAAATGTTATTTGTAATTGTGTCGTGGAAAGAAATTCAAGGGTCTCTCTTGCTCTGTAGGGTTTAGATGAAAATGAAGAAGCTATAGTTGATAGAGAGGGAAACATTTTTTACCCAATTTTTCCGTGGTAGCATTTATCAGTCTAAAGAATGGTTAATGGAGTTTAAGTTGCAAGATATCGATATACTGAATGTTTTTAGTTCTTTTTTTACCATTTTTGTATTGAGCAAACCCTACATTTTCCTGAGTTGGTTGGTTGGTGTGCGACTAAATATTCACAGACCAAAAGAGTAATTATGAATCTCAATACAAATATAATCCTCTGTTAATTCAATGCAAAGACTATCTGTGAAGTATTAGGTTTACCTGAATCCTTTCCTAAAAACCCTGAGTTTTTCAGTGAAGAGGTATTGGTCAAATTGTACAAAGATTGTAACCCATATGAAAACCCTTATTTTCCTCTGGATATTAATGTCTTTCAGGAGGATGTCCAATTAGTGTTGTCTTTGTTAAGTCAATTTTTGAGTCACGATAATGATAAGTCAGTCGTGGAAGTCATGTTGGGATTCCTTATGAAAATCAATTCACTCGAGTCAGTGTCAAGTCCAGTATGTTGCTTTAATTTTGATGAATTCATGGCTAAAGCAATTCATGCTCAGTTGGTGAACTTCCACACATTGAGACATTTTAGATATCAGACATATCTATTGAACATGTTCTTATGCTCAAATGTTTCTGAATTGAATTTCTTGGGTACAATGTTCTCTTCAGATCTTCCAAAACAAATAAACATGTTTGAATTCCTCAATGAAATCATTTCAAAGGCCTACAAAATTATTTTTGACGTTGAGTTTCCAAAAGTGTTAGAAGGTATGAAGAGTATGCTACAACCTACAATAGAAAGTTGAATAGATGATTGGTTTATGTACATAGAACATATTGTTATCCAAGTATATGGTTTCACTGGAGCACCATACCAACTCTTAGCCTTTTTGACACTTAGGGTATTTTCTCTAGAATTCAGTAGGAAGAGGTTGTATTCATAAGAAGAGCATTTTAGTGCTTTCAGAAAACCATCAGATGTGAAGTTTTCCCTCAAAGTTGGCTCATTTATCATAAAAAAAATAAAGCATCTTTATCGTAATGGAGAAGTTGTTGAAGGGTTATAGATTTCTAAGAAGCTGAAAAATTCAACTATGATCCACATCATATTTGTTAAAAAACAGGACCACAGAGCAATAACAGCTATACAGTTAAATCATTAACAAGATGCAAAACACATTAAACACATTACAAAGAGACACAAATATAACGTGGTTCACCCAAATGATGGGCTACGTCCACACAGAAATTTCCAGTCCTTTTATTACTGTCCAAAAAGTTGAAGGGATACAACCTGCAGCAATACCGTTGCACTTCCTCTTCACACCCTCACAGTGTCTCTCACACAATCACAGAGATTGTTTACAATGCTACAATACAATACCATACATAGCCGTATTATAATGCTTTTCTTTTATAGGGGAAATACCATGGGAAAATATTATTGTTAACCCAATACCATGGGTCTGCAAAACTGTTGGCCAACAAACATCCCAAAAAAATTTCTCGGGGGCTTCACCCTCGAACCCCCATTTCTCGGCGGTGCTGCCCCCGAACCCCCTTTTTCAGGGCACTGCCCCGAACCCCAAAGTGGGGGAACGAGTGTACAGTACACATGGGTTACAAACACAACTGAACAATATCTCTGGATCTAGAAGATCATGCTCCACAACCAACAATATTATATCCTAGAGGAGACAACAAAATATAAAATAAATCATTTGAACATTAGGTAGTGGAAGGGACTGATAAAATCGCTAATTTATTGAGTTTTGAACAAGATCAAGGGGAATTAAAGGAGACTAATTTGGATCAAACAAATAATCTAGCTATATTGGTTCAAACTCCTGCTAAGTCTAACTGCACTAACAAAAGAGCTATTTTAGAAATTGAAAACATAGAGATTGATGAAGAGATTTCAAGTAAAAGAATCAATATAGAACCACAATTTTTTTTTGTTAACTTAAAGGATCAAAATTTAATTGATTCAAGAAAATGTATCCTATTTCAACGAACACCTATACATTTGCAACATTATTCTTTATCAGATACTGAAAAGGTTGAATCTAGATCTCAGTATAAGTCCTGTTTTGATTTGCTCTCACAGTATGCAGAAAAGAAGAAACAATCCTTAGAAGAGACACACAATTTATTTCCTCAAGTAAGAAGTTGACAAACTAGAAATATTCATTAGTGTCAACTAAAGATTCAAAAAAGAACACATTGAAATTTGGAGTTGCGAGTAATGAAGGTGTGCCAGAAATGGAAGTAAAATTGTTCCAAATCAATGTTCCTGACAAAATTCAACTCCATAGACAGACAGGGGATGTGCTTTATTATGATCTCTTACAGTCAACCTTGGAAATCTGAAAAATGCAATTAGTAGTAGAGAAATTGGAAGCTTAACTGAGACAAAAGACAATGGAAAATAAGGAAAATTTGATTCAAATTAAATAGTTGAATGCATACCTTGTAGTTTCAGGAACATATCCAAATAATGTCCAATTCACTAATAAACTTATTGAAGATAAGGAAAATACTATCCAGATGTTGAAGAAAAAAATAAAAGTTCCAAGTACTCAACATGTACAGTCTTAAGAGTTAACTATGTTGCAGCAAGAAAAATAGACAATTCATGAGGAAATGATGGATTACAAGGGAAAAATGTTAAAATTACAATAGGAGAAGTGGACTTGGGAAAACAAAATTCAGAATTACTGTCCAAAATTACAATATTAAGTGCAAACCCGAGCGAAGAGAAACATGTATCAGAGAAGCTAGTGGATCAACCTTCCTCTAGTGATGAGAAACAAGCAAGTGATTCCTCTGCAGAAGAGTTAGCAAATGATATGTATCAAATAAATTTAAAAGATGGGGAAATCAAAGAATTCAAAGAGGAAAACCATAACTCAAACAAAAATTAGTCCATAACATCGAGGAAAACAATAAAGCTTTGGGTGAAAAAAAACAATTGCAAAGAGAGATTAATGGGTTGAAAGATAAAATTACATGTAAAATACCCCTGCAAGGAGATAAGCACCTCATATGGGATGCATTATCAATATACATCACTAAATTCAGATCATATTTGAATTATATTGATGATAAAGATGTTATAGAAGATGTGTCTTTCCAAAGGTGTAGAGTGGTAAATGAAACATTGGATAAGAATTCCTTAGAAACAACTCATAATGTAGTTGTTTTTTTGAATACTCTAAATTATGTAGATATGTAGGATTTTGGGATTAAAGATAGAATTGCTATTATGATTTGGGAAAGAAAATTATTAGCAAACATAACGACGTAAAAAATGTATAAGATAAAGCAGATCAAATGCTCCTTCAGGTTAAAAGTTTCAAAAAACTATTTTAGAAACTCTTTGATAGTGGTCTCCCTTCCTTTTGGGATGATAATATAATATTGATATCTCAAGAACAATATCACAGTTAATGTTGGTTTAGAACCGCATGGATCACTCCAAGTTTGAATATCTAACTAAAAAATTGACTGGGAAATCTATCATTGAGAAGTTGACCGAGGATTTTGAGATATTTGGCCAATTCCTGATCATAAAGAAGATTTTCGTCCTATATAATACACCCCTTATGTGGAGTTGGAAGTGGTAATGAAAGAAATAATGTATTATGACATCCCAAATCAAGAGCAATGGAATATTGTGGAAAAGTTTGGTAGGACTAAATATGAACTACACAAATTATGGACAAATGTCTTGTTTCAAATGGTCGTTTTTAATCTCTTTATGTATCTTTCCTTGCAGCCACATGGAATTTCCAAGTTGAAAAAATTTGTTGTTTAAGTGAAGCACACAAATACAGTTCCTATAACTTAAGTGTTTAGTTACAAGTAGTTGGTTAGGTTTTCGCTCTTGGAAGTGATGTATAAATTTTGATTTTATGAAAGGATTGGGGGTTGGATCCCAAGAATAAAAAGACTATTTTGTACTGTAATATTTTTAGTATCAAAGTAATTTGCAGATAACATAAGTACTAAACATTTTTAGAAACAAAGATTCATTTGCCGATATTTTCAAGTCTGTGATCTTTTCTCATGTGCATGTGTTATCTTTATCTCAATATTCCATTAAATGTTTAGACTTCTAATATTCGATTGAGAGTAAATGGTTTAGGACTCATCCTTGGTGCTCCAAATGCATGCAATTGAATACTTACACCTTTTCTTTTAAGGTTGCATTATAATTAATCCACAGTTTGATTCTTTGATGTGATGGACTATTAATTCTTAATTCTTCTATCATCATACAATGCACTAAGCGACTGAAAATATATTGTCTATCTTGCCTCTGTGTTTGGAATTGTTCTATCTCTAGTTTCCCACAAATTGAATATTATTTACCTATAGACTCCATGCCCAATTGTTTCTTTCTATTTTCAGCCATTTTGTTAAATCCCCATTACTATTAAAATATCTAGTCATTGTTATGGAATTCGAGAATTGTTGTAGAGTGACCTTTAGGACAACAGATTCATAAAGGGAGCCCCCTTTGGATTAAAAAGACCAGTTTCGATCCCAAAGATTGGTTTGAGGTTACCTTTGGAATTTTTCTCTACAACCAAAGGAAATTTCAGAGTGCTAATCACAAACACATATTTTTCCTTTGTTGTTGAATCTGATAGAAATGGTCGTTTGCGTGATCTCTAGGAGATAGGCGTCGATCCAAGAATCATGAGGTATTTTGAAGAAGACAATCGTGTCTCTTTGTCACCATCAAAGTATGAATCAGAGTACCCAATAAGTTTTAATTCATCCACCTTAGAATACTTGTGTCCAAAGTCTTGAGTCCCATTCAAATTTCTTATAACTCTTTTGGTTGTAGACCAATGTCCATCACAAGGTTTTTGCATGATCCTTGAAATGATCTCAACAACAAATGGAAATATATAGTTTGGTGGTGGTAAGGTAGATTAGGATTTCACAAGTTATCAATACTCGGTTGCATCCTCAAATTCTTTTACTTCATTTGATGTGAGATTCAAATTTTCTCCCAATGGAGTAGAAAGGGTTGCATTCTGTCACGCAAAATCTATTCAACGGTTCTCCAACATACTTCTTGTGGGAGATGAATTTGTACATATAAGAATGTTGATTCACTTCAATTCTATCTTTATGGATGTAATATAGCTTTCATTTTCCTTTTCATCAATATATCATCTACATACACCATAAGGAGAGTTGCTAACTGGAGGCCCAATAAACGAGAGGTTTTTAAAACATGGAGAGGTGCTGGTTGGAGGCCCAGTAAATGGGAGGTTTTTGAAACATTATTCTAAGTAAAAGGGTTTTCAAATTTCATTGTATATAAGAATTGTATATTTCCATTGCAATTTTATGTTACAGGTATGGACAACGTTTTGAATTTCAAACCCGGAGAGAAGGCCCTAATCTTTGGAAAAGAAGTCCCAATAAAAAAAAATTGAAATAAAATTGTGATTCAATGGATAAGGCATTGGGTATGCAAGTTATTTGATACCTCACAGGGAGGATTGAATCCCCATTGAAACTAGACGTTGACACATGATTTTTTATGCGACGAGGTTTCAAAATCAAGTTAAAAAAAAAGAGAAAAAATTCAAATGCTAAGAATTGGATGTATTTAACAAAACGGAGGAATTGTTTTTCTCTAGAAAAATAGAGACTATGTGACCCTGTGATATGACTAGGAGTGAAGGAAAAAAGACAATAATGGATGAGATGTGTGGAGGATGCACGTGGCATGGGACCTAGATATAAGGTTGAGAGAGAAGAAAAAGAAATAAAAGATGCAGATTATGTTGAAAAAGATTGGCAGTTGGCAGGTGATCCAGAGCATGGAGTTGAGTGGAGGATAAGAGAGTGGAGCGGTAGAGGATTGTAAACTGCATTCCATGAGCAGTGTTTTGGTGAAGTCTACTGGGGAAAGTGGTGAGGAAGAAATTGCCAACAAAGAGTCTCGAAACCATGTTTATATGTGATATAAAGGATTGTTGGCAAATAAAAAAAGGTTATTTTGTCTTGACGTTGTGGAAAAGGTAGGACATTGACAGCGCACCAGTCTCCATTTTCGATCACAGTTTGAAGGTCAATTACTGGTAATTCTCTACTCACTAGGTAGTTCAAAAACCTTGATTCTTGTTGGGTTTGTTATTATGGAGAAGGGTCAGGGTTCATTTTTGCTCTGTAAACTTCTGGATAGTAAATAAGAGGTCATAGTCGATAGGGAAGGGAATGTTTTTGAACTAGTTTTGTCTGTATGCAGTATCTCTCAATCAAGAGAACGATTATGGTAGTTGAAAACAAAGCGGAATGATGTTTTAAATGTTGTTGGTTCTTTCTTGTATCATTTTTCAATTGAACAGATCGTACATTTCCCTAAATTTGTGGAATGGTGCATCAATATTTACTTTCTGACTGAAAAAAATTTATGAACAATAATACTACCATAATTCTATGTCAGATTAATCCAAGAGTTGTCCATGTAGTCTTGAATGTACCTGAGATTTTTTCGAAAAATCTTGATATTATTAGTGAGGAAGATCTAGTTCGATTTTATAAAGGGTGTAAATATGAAGATAGAAATGTTTTCTTATCAGAGATTTTGAAAACCGGTCAATCAATGGAAAACCTTTCTTTACCCTTGAATGTCAGCCTTTTCCGAGAAGAACTTCAGTTAGTCTTGTCAATATTGAGTCAAATATTGGGTTATGATAATGATAAGTATGTAACTAAAGTTATGTTGGGTTTCTTGTTAAGTACAAGTTCACCTGAGTTAGAGTCTAACCAAATTTATTGTTTTGGTTTAGATGAGTTCTTAGCCAGTGTAATTCATTCTCAGTTGGTAGATTTTCCTAAGTTGAGGCATTTCAGGTACCGGCAATATTTGTTAAACATGTTTCCATGCTCTAATGTGTTTGAGTTACATTTCATTGGTATGATTTTTTCACCTGGGCTTCCTAGGAAAATAATTGTGTTTTAGTTTGTCAACAAAATTATGGCAGAAGTATATCGAATCATCTTTGATATGGAATCGAATAGAGTTCTGGAAGAAATGAAGAATACTTTGCAACCTTCACTAGAGAGTTGTATAAGGGATTGATTTTTGTACAAAGAGTTTACTGTTATTCGTGTGTATAGTTTCACTAGAGAACCCCACAAGTTGCCTGCTTTTTTGACTCCGAGGATTTTTTCACTTGAATTCATTAGATAGAGATTATGTTCAGAGGAAGAGAATTTTGGCACCTTTAAGAAATATTCAGATGTAAAATTTCCTCTTAAGATTGGTCCATTCATATTTAAGAGCAAAGTTTCATTATCTGTAGTTCAGAAATTGTTGGAAGTTATGGATTTCGAGAAAATGGAAAGATTGAATTATTTTCGCCGTCAAATTATATCTTAGAGAAGGAAACAAAACAAGAACAAATCCTTTGAATACCAAATGATAGAAGGCATGGATACGTTTTCCAATTTGATAAATTTCAAGCAGGATCATGAATATATTAAAGAAGAGATAGTTGATATTGATGTGGAGAGGAGAGATTATTTGGCCTTGATACCTCAGACACCTTCCAATTCTATTTCAATAAATAAGAGGACCCTTTTAGAGATTTCAAACAAATATTTCAAAAACTCTTTTCTGGCGGTCTTCCTTCTTTCTGGGATAATGATGAAAGGTTACTTTCTCATGAACAATATCATAATTTGTTGGTACATAGTCATATGGATCATTCTAAATTTGAGGATTTAACCAAATGGTTGACTCGAAAAGTCATCATTAGAAAACTAACAGACGATTTTGAAATATTTGATCAGTTTTTAATTACTGAAATTAATTTTCCACCTATTTCTTATACTTCGTATGTGGAATTGGAAGTGTAAATTAAGGAAATGATGGACTACGACATCCCGAACCAAGAACAATGGAAAGCCGTGGAAAAGTTCATAAAAAGAAAATATAGATTACAACAATGATGGACATGTGTCGCAGTTCAAAGGAGCGGTTCAAGTACCTCATCTGGCATGTCTTATGGATCTTTTAAATCTATGATTTAGAGAAAGGTTGCAGTTACTAGGTTCCTATAGATTAGGAATTTAGTTACAAGAACTTTGTGTAACAAATGATTTGTTAATCTTGTGCTCAAGGAGCTACTTTGTATATATTTTGAATTTTATGATGTATTGGGGGTTGGATCTCAAAGAAATAAAGAGACAATTGCGAACAATATTTTTTGAGCTTTAATATAATTTTGCAAAGAACAGAGAGATAGAAATTTTCTCTGAAACATAAATTCTTGTGTCAATCATTCTAAGTTTGTGGTCTCCTTTATGTGCATGTGTTATCTTTATCTCAGTTCTTCATTATATGTATTTCTTCTTAGTATTCAATTCAGAAAAAATGGTTTGGAATTCATCTATGGTTCTCCAAATGCATGCAATGGAATGCTCATTTTTTTATTATCTAACATTACATTGAAATTCCTCCATAGCTTGATACTTTGATGTAATGAATTGTTTCTATTCAAATCTGCTACCATATAACAACGAAATTTACGACTGAAAATTGTTTCCTTGCTTGCTTTTGATTTGGAGATTGTTCATTCCCTTTATCTGAAAAATTGAATATCTTTATTTATATGATTCCATTTCCCAATGGTTTCTTTCTCATGATATTACCAATTATAACTTGAAAACTGTTGTGATTTATGTTTGAGAATTCCAGCTTTTGTGTTGAAAAGAAAAGTTATTGCTTTACTGATCTTGGGTGGTAATTTTGTTAAGGGAGCCCCGTTTGATCGAAAAGGCAAGTTTTCGGTCTAAAGATTGGTTTGAGGCTACCTTTGAAATTTTCCTTCCACAACTAAAGGAAAATTTTGAGTTCTAACATTTTCGCGTCATTGTCGGGGAATAAAAGGAATATTTTTCCCTAGGAAAAGAATGACAAAGATCCAAATATGATTTATGCGAGAAAACAAAAGTTAGTTGATATAATGGGATGATTTTTTGCTCTGGTGAATTCAAAGTGTTCATTATTTATTCAAGATAGGTTATTTTACTGAAGGAAACCTGACTTCAAGAAGATATATGAGAAGGAATCTAGATCCTAATCCACTGGAGATTTTCCAAATCCAGAAAGAATCCTCAGGAAATGAAAGGGCCAGTTACAAGTAGGTACATCTCAAATTCAAAGATCTTTTTCTTTACCAAAAGGGGGAATTACTAGCCTTGAAAATAATTTGCCTGAGTTGAAGTTTAAGCGTTTTTTTAAGAACAAAGTCTGAAACAAATCTTGATGGGGAAAAGTTTGATGAATGGAAATTTTAATCCTATTTATTAGATTCCTTGTGGGAAAACCTACAAGTTTATGGAGAAACTCATCCTTTAGACTCTTGTAATAAAACACAAAATAAAAGGGAAAATCTTGAATAATTCCAAGAGAACAGTTCCACTCAAAAAGTTACAATAATCCATCAAATATGAAGTCTTCCTAAAGCACCCCCTAAATCCATGTCTACCAAGATCGTCCCACTCACCTTACCTACTCAACTACATGATGTCCCTCAGAATTATGCTCAGAGAATTGTTCTTTTTGATGCGGAAGGGAGTATTATTGCACAACAACACTTAGATAAGTTCGTGGATTTTATAGATTTGGAGGAGGTTGATGATGATGATGTCAAAATGAGGTTACTGGCACAAAGTCTTTCTGGAGAGGTTAAAAAATGGTTTAAAGACCTCAGGGCAGGAAGTATACATAATTTTGAAGAATTTGAAACAACTTTCCTTGACAAATGGGAATATAAGAAGAACCCTTTACAGATCTTGACTCAGTATAATAATCTTAAAAGGAACAATGGAGAGTCTTTTCAGGAGTTTTATGCTATATTCATGAAGCTCTACATTTCAATTCCTATTGATATAAAGACCCTTGTTGGAGCTGCAAAATTTCATTTTGATGATTGTTTTGACAGTGATTTTTCATTATTGTTAAGAGAAAGGAAATCTACAAATCTTGAAAGTATGATTAAAGATTCCATCAAAGTTGAAGTAAATCTTATCACATCAAGAAAAATGAAGCACAAAGTAGAAATGGATCAAAGGAAAATTAGAGAAGTAGGGCAGTCTTCTGGTTCTCAATCTATGGATGTTAAGTTTGATATGATGATGAGAACGATGGAGAAATTAGTAGACAGACTATCTTTGGATAATAGACATGTTGTTAGAGAGCCACCAAAGCCACAAGTTAGAAATCCAAATTATGGAAGACATCCTTTTCCTCAGATAAGACAAAGGGATCAAAGGAATCAAGTAGATAAAAAAAATTAGACCCCCATTCCTAGAAAACTATGTGGATAATGAATAAATTGAGTCACCTAAAGACCAGATACATAATTTGGAACAATATCAGCCTCATTTCTAATTAACAAGACAAGAATACAATTGGTTCATCCAACAATCACATATGGGCATCTCATTTGAAGAAATAGAGTTGGAATACTATCAGAAAGGTTATCAAAATGCAGTGATGGATTTCCATAAGAGATATAACCTTAGGAGAAAGGGTAATGAGGCATCAACAAATAATAATCCTAATGATCAACCTTCAACTAATCAAAGAATTCAATAGGGTGTTAAAATATATCTTCCCAAGAGAGATACTAATACTAGAGAACCTGGAATATCTGAGTCATCTTTTAGTTAAAAAAAAATGAAATATCAAAGATCAAGATTCCAATCCCTTTCAATGAACTTTTGAGAAATGAAGAATATTAAACTTAGATTTCTAGAATCGTAAAGGGATAAGAAGACCAACAATCATATACTTTAGAACTTCATGACGACGCTCCAACTATTGTTTTTGGCCCGACGATTGAGGATAATGAAGAGGATGTGCCTCCATTCTATGTAAGTCTCAATATTCATGACATGATCCTTCACAGCACTATGTTGGATTCATGAGCTTCCCACAATATTATGCTGAAAGTTGTAGTTCAAAGTTTGGGTTAAGACATCACGAGACCATATAAATATCTTTACTCTTTTGATTCGAGAAAAGTGAGATGTTTGGGGTTAATTAAGGATATAGTGGTGACTTTAACTTAAATCCTAGCAAAGTGTATTGTTATGGATGTGGCAGTAGTTGATGTTCCACTTGAGTTGGGCATGCTATTATCCAGGTCGCAGGCCTCCAAATTAAAAGGAACGTTGAAAATGGACATGTCCTATGCAACTATTCCGGTTTTTGGTGATCAAAGGAGATTGTATAGAGAGGAACAATTAGCATATATGGTTAGTAATCAGAATAAATTAGAGAATTATCTTATTTGTGCCATGAATATATGCATTGGTTCTTCTATCTTTTATTATGATGTTGGTCCAGAAGAAACAAATGGATATAATCTTCTAGTATCTAAAGAAGAAGGTCCTCAACTTTTTAGAAAAAGTAGTTATCAAATGACCAAAAAAGAACAAGACCTCAAAAAAGAGCTAGACAGTAGAGGACCGTGGAATATGGATTTCGATGGAGTTGCAAACAAAGGTGGCACAAGAGATGGCGTGTGGATAAGGTATCCAAGTAATTAGTCAAAGCTTCACTCTTTCAAATTATACTTTGAATGTACAAAGATGATGCTAAATACGATGCTTTGATTTTCGACCTAAATATTCAGAAGGATTTGGGAACTAGGAGAATAGCTGTGTATGGAGATTCAGAGTTGATAGTTAATCAAGTGAATGACATCTATCAAACTAAACACTAGAAAATGAGGGTGTAGCACCCTGGTTTTCACCCCGTTTACATTTAAATAAATGATGTAAATAATCATGGTGTGGAGCTAGGCAAAAGCCCCACCATTGATTTAGTTTTTATGTTTCGGCAATTAAAGTTGAGCCGATGGTATTTTATGCTAGCTAAACATTAAAAAGTTGGACATCATGTTAAATTTTCAATTTTAATTAAAAACCCACAACCGGCTATGTCAACGCAACTAAATGAGATGGGGGCATGATTTTTCCTAAGGATGAGGGAGTGGGGGATTGGAAGAGTGGGAAGAAATTTGAATTGGGTAGAGCACCAATTTTGGAGAAACGCTTTTAAATTTTCTTGGGCAAGAAAACACCAAAAACGACCACTTTTCCCTCATGTGATAGCGTTTCACCTTCCCTCATGATTTGGATTGAACAAAACGATTTTGGAAACCCAATTGGGAATTCATGCAACAGCAAGCAAGAAAAAATGATTATGAGTCTGAACCCTTCATGATTTCCCCTGTTCGACAATTTGTTCTTTTCATCATTTTGGTTTTCCTGTTCGGAATTGTTCTCTTTCACATTTTCTCCAGTCTGCTAGTTGTTTTGTTGAACAGGATTGCCTTGAATCTGATGTTGTCTTTGATTTGAAAGACTAGCAACGTTTTTATTTTTGGCATTTTTGCAGCAGCTAGTCTGGCACCGACAATGTTCAGAAATTTATAAATTTGTGTGTGTATGTAATCCCTAGCGTTAGCTACGTTCTGATAATCCCATGAACGAGATCATTGTGTGTGCATCCACGTTTGGCATTTGAATTGATTGAAGGAATGGAAAAACTGTCTAGACTTGCTTGATAAACCTAGTGTGTGAAAGAACCTCATAGACCAATCTAGAAGGATGGTTTTCTTCTTTGCATACCCTGAATATCACTGGAAGGGAAGGCATGGCTTGAGGGACTGTGTAGCAGAGAAGGGAATGCTCCCTTGTTTTGGGTGTGTAATTGTTTAGAAATCAGGCTAGATTCAGTGTGGGTGTTCATAGCTCTGGGTTTGAGCTCACTAGCTTAGCAGTCAGTCTTTCCAGCTCCATGGCAGCCTGATAAACCAAATTGGAAGGATGGCTTGGATGGTATCCTGATAAACCCATATGTTGGCTTGGTTGTGTCTCATGTGAATTTGACTAAGTGTAAACCACTGCCTGTGTAAGTCTGATAAACCCAACTGTGTTGGCTTGACTGAGTTTTATTGTATCCTTGGCTATGGGGAAAGTCTGCTAGTGTTCCTTATTCCTTGGGGAAAATAATGCCCAGCTTGGGGGTCATAGTGTTGCTAAGAGATTAAAGAGCACACTAGTCTATGGTTGGGTGGAACGTTGCAGCGACATAGCTGGTTGCAGGACAATCTTCTCCAAAGATAAGTATTCTTGTTTATTTAAGTTCTGCAACTATATTTGCTTATGAACTATTATGAAATCATCATGAACATGTTGAATGAATGATTTGCTTCTGCTGTATATATCATGTACATTTTATTATGCATCTGGGTATTTATATGCTTTAAGTTCAATGCATTTTTTATATATGTATTATGTTCATGGGGGCCTAGATTGCCCGGGTTGATAGATGTTAGTTGCGTCCTCTCCGCCGAGCAAGGGTTGGGGATGTGACAAAGGGCTTACAGGAATGAAGTGTGGGACTTATTTGAAAAATTTTGTACTGAGCATAAATTTCTTCTCGTCCCAAGAGAAAATAATAGTATCGCAAATACTTTAGCTACCACTGCTAGTACTTTTAAAATCCTGATTCATCCAAACATAAAATACGAGATTGTGGTTAAATATAGACCTTATATACCGGATAATGCAAATTAAAAAGTTTTTGGAGCTGACAAATGAATTTGTGGGAACCAGAATTGATGGAGAAAACCAGGATGGTTAGAAATATGAGCAATAGAATGGATTTGATGATTGGGATCCTGATCCAAAAGAATTTCTTGATAATATTGCGGGAAAAGAAAAATTCAACTCAAGAATAATTGTATTCCTAAAGGACTAGTTCCTTCAGAAAATTTGTTTGACAAAAATGTTGTGGCCAAAAATCCCATAGTCAGTCCAGATGATAATGTAGTGCAGGAATACAACATTGGAACAAAGTAGCAGCCCAAAATGGTAAAATTATCTAAACTTTTATCCCAAAAATAAAAAATATAAATATATTGAGTTGATGACAGTTTTCAGATGTGTTTTCGTGGAATTATGAGGACTTGAATGAATATGATACTTATATAATTCAACACACCATCCCAATAAAGACTAATGAGAAGCCTTTTAAGCAGAAGTTGAGAAGAATAAATCCTACACTGATGCCACTTATAGAAAAGAAAATTAAAAGAATTTTTGATGCAAAGATAATTGTTTCTCTTAGGTTCTCGAAATGGATTGCAAACCTGGTGGCCGTGAGAAAGAAAAGTGGATAAATATGATTATGTGTAGATTTCAAAAATTTGAACAAAGTCTCTTTGAAGGACAATTACCCTCTCCCGAAAATGGACCATATTTTGCACCAGGTGGTTGGGGTAGAAAGGATATCGATGCTGGATGGTTTTTCAGGTTATAGCTAGATTAAAGTTTACCCAAAGTATTAGGAAAAGACAACTTTTACTACACCCCGGGGAACCTTCATGTACACCAAAATTCCTTTTGGGTTAATGAATGTAGGTGCTACTTTTCAGTAGGCGATGGAAATAACATTCACATAAGAGAAGGACAAGTTTGTGGTTGTGTATATGGACGATATAACCATATTCTCTAAAACTGACGCAGATCATTTGAAACATCTTGAATTTTTTTTCTTGAAGTGCAAACAAATTGGAATTTCTCTTAATCCCAAGAAGTCTCAATTTTCCATGAAAGAAGGAAAAATGTTGGGACACATAATTTCTAAATATGGAATAAAGATTGATCCCAATAGGGTGGATGTGATCCAAAAAATTGGTATTCCAAGAAACAAGAAAGTAATTCAGTCATTACATGGAAGAGTAAATATTTTTAGGAGATTTGTTCCTAATTTTGCAGAAATCATAGAGACAATCGCTAATATGATGAGAAAAGGAAATGAAATTAAGTGGATAGTTGAAGCCATCAAATACTTTGATAAAATAAAAAGGGCAATAATAGAGGCACCCGTTATAATTGCTCCTAATTTTTCAAAGGATTTCTTGTTGTTTTCTTTTGGTTCAAAACACACAATTGTTGGGGTATTACTGCAAAAAGATGATGAATATTTTGAGAAGCCAATTTCCTATTTCAGTAGAGCCTTAACAGATGTTGAACTCAAGCATAACATCATGGAGAAATAGGCATATCCTCTAATTAAAGCTTTGAAACACTTTAGAGTATACATACTGTATTCTCACATTATTTATTTTGATCCAAATAATACAGTGAAAGATATTCTAACACAGCCATATCCTGAAGGTCCCAGGGGAAAATGGATTGTAGTTCTCCTTGAATATGATTTGGAAATCAAACCCACAAAGTTAATCAAAGGACATGGTTTGGAAAAACTAATGGCCGAGTCAAATTGTGATTCATTATAGATTGACCATATTTCCAATATGTCAACAGACGCAAGCCAAGAACCGGAGTTGCAGGGATCTCAAGATTCTATCTCATCTCCTTCATATAAAGATATTGTTTATGTTCTACACAATTTACAAGCACCATTAGAATTGAGTAGGACTAAATCAAGGTCGATAAAGTTGAAAGCAACCAAATTTTCTATCATGAATGGTTACTTGTATTGGAGAGATACTGGGGGTATTTTTCTTAACTGTTTGCTTGAAGAAGAATCTAGAGTCACTATGAAAGAATTTCATGAAGGTTTTTGTGGGGATCACCATTACTAGAAAGCGAATGTAAAGAAAATTTTGAGGGCACGGTTTTATTGTCCTACCATGTTTTCTGATGTATATAAAGAAGTAGCATCTTTTCGTCAATGTCAAATATTTGAATGAAACAGAAAACTAACACCTTTGTCTTTGAAACTGATTTCTGTTGAAGCACCATTTCTACAGCGGGGTTTAGATTTCATTGGTGAAATAAATCCTACTTCTTCAAGACAACATACATGGATTTTGATTGCAACTGATTATTTCACCAAATGGATCGAAGTCGTGCCAACCTGAAGAGCTACAGATGTTGTGATTATCATAAATTTTTGGAAGAGAATATTCTTTCTAGATTTGGTTACCCAAGGAGGATCATCACTGATAATGCTCAAGATTTCAAGTACAAGAAGAAGGTTAGTTTTTGGTAAAGCTATAATATCACATTGGGTCATGTGACCACATATTATCCTCAAGGAAATGGTTTAGATGAATCATCCAATAATAGTCTGGTTAGGATCATAAAAAATTATTGTAAGATAACGAAAAGGATTGGCATTAAAAACTAATATTCTCTTTGTGGGATGATAGAGTTAGCACTAAAATGTCAATTGGCATTTTGCCTTTTCAATTGGTTTATGGAACATAAGTGGTTTTTTCGCCTTCTTTGGGATTACTTGTAATGAAATTATTGCAAGATCAAGAAGAAGAGACTAATGAAATTCAAAGAAGAATTAAGAATTTGATAGAAGTCAAAGAATTGAGGCAAGAGGTATTTGATAGAGATCAGGTTTTTCAAGAAAAAATGAAAAAGGTATTTAATAAGAAAGAAAAACATGAAGATTTTAAAATTGGTGATTTAGTGTTGAAATGGGATGCCAGAAATGAAGACGATGCTAAATTTTTTTATTATTTTTGGAAGGGACCATAAGCAATCGCTAGTTTTTGAGGAAACAACGAATTCTTCTTGCATAATTTGGATGGAGAGGTGCTGGCTCGAGGCCCAATAAACAAGAGGTTTTTGAAACATTATTATAACTAAAAGGGTTTGAAAATTTCATTGTATATAAACATTGTATATTTCCATTTCAATTTTAAGTTACAGGTATGGACAGGTTTTCCAAATTTGAAGCCTGAAGAGAAGGCCCTAAGCTTTGGAAAATAAATCCTACTAAAAAAATTGAATAAAATTATGGTTCAATGAATAAGGAACTGGGTTTGCAAGTTCTTGGCTACCTCGTAGGGAGGTTAGCATCCCCATTGGAGCCAGATGTTGACACCTATTTTTTTATGCTTTGAGGTTTCAAAATCAAGTTTTAAAAAAAAAGTTAAGATTTGGATGTTTATAACAAAATCGCAGGAAGGAATTTTCCCCAGCAAAATAGAGACTATGTGACCCTGTGATATGACTAGGAGCAGAGGAAAAAAGGCGCTAAAGGATGAGATGTGTGGAGGATGCACGTGGCATGGGACCTAAATATAAGGTTGGGAGCAAAGAAAAAGAAATAAATGACGAAGATTAAGTCGAAAAAAATCAACGATTGGTAGGCGATCTGTAGCATGGAGTTGCGTAGAGGATAAGAGAGTGGAGCGGTAGTGGATTGTAAACCGCTTTCCACATGGAGCGTTTTGGTTAAGTCCACTGGGGAAAGCGGCGAGGAATAAACCACCAACAAAGGGTCCTAAAACCAGTTTTATTTGTGATATAAAGGACCGTTGGAAAAAATTAAAAAACAAAGTTATTTTGTCTTGACATTGTGGAAAAGGTAGGACGCCGAAAGTGCACCAGTCTCCATTTTCGGTCACGGTTTGAAGGTCAATTATTGGTCATTCTCTACTCACTAGGTAGCTCTAAAACATTGATTCTTCTTGGGTTTGTTGTTATGGAGAAGGGTCGGGGTTTGGTTCTTCTCTGTAAACTTATGGATAGTAAGGAAGAGGTCATAGTTGACATGGAAGGGAATGTTTTTGACCCAGTTTTGTCTGTGTGCATTATCTCCCAGTCCAAAGAACGATTATGGGAGTTTAAAACATAGCGGAATGATGTTTTAAATGTTTTTGGTTCTTTCTTGTATCAATTTTCAATTGAGCAGATCCTACATTTCCCTGAATTTTTGGAATGGTGCATTAATAATTACTCTATGACTGAAAGAATAATTATGAACAGTAATACTACCATAATTATCTGTTAGATTAATGAAAGAGTCGTCCGTGAAGTCTTGAATGTACCTGATAATTTTATGGAAAACCCTGATATTTTTAGCGAGGAAGCTATGGTTTGATTGTATAGAGGGTGTAAATCCAAAGACATAAATGTTTTGTTGTCAGATATATTGAAAACCGGTCAATCAATGGAAAACCTTTCTTTATCCCTGAATTCTAGTCTTTTCCGAGAAGAAGTTCAGTTGGTCTTGTCTATATTTAGTCAAATATTAGGTTATGGTAATCATAAGTCTGTATCTGAAGTTATGTTGGGTTTCTTGTTAAGAACAAGTTCACCAGAGCCAGAGTAGAACCAAATTTATTGTCTTGGTCTAGATGAGTTCTTAGCTAGTGTAATTCATTCTCAATTGGCAGATTTTCCTAAGTTGAGGCATTTCAGTTACCAATCATATTTGTTAATCATGATTCTATGCTCTAATGTGTCTAAGTTACATTTTATTGGTACGATTTTTTCTCTTGGGATTCCCAGGAAAATAAATGTGTTTGAGTTTGTCAGCAAAATTATGGCAGAATTATATAGAATTGTCTTTGATACGAAATTAACTAGAGTTCTGGAAGAAATGAAGAATACTTTGCAACCTTCACCAGAGAGTTGTATAGGAGATTGGTTTTTGTAAAAAGAGTTTACTATTATTCACGTGCACGATTTCACTAGAGCACCCTACAAGTTTCTTTCTTTTTTGACTCTGAGGATTTTTGCAATTGAATTCATTAGATAGAGATTGTGTTCAAAGGAAGAGAATTTTGGCGCCTTTAAGAAATATTCAGATGTAAAATTTCCTCTTAATATTGGTCCATTCATCTTTAAGAGCAAAGTTTCATTATCTGTAGTTGAGAATTTGTTAGAAGTTATGGATTTCCATAAAATGGAGAGATTCAATTATGATCATGTCAAATTATATCTCAGAGAAGGCACCAAAACAAGAACAAAGCCTTTGAACACCAAATGATAGAAGGAATATATAAGTTTTCCCATTTGTTAATTTTCAAGTAGGATTATGAAGAGATTAAAGAAGAGATAATGGAGATTAATGTGGAGAGAAGAGATGATTTTGCCTTGATAGTTTAGACACCTTCCAATTCTATTTCAATAAATAAGAGGACCCTTTCAGAGATTTCAAACAAATATTTCAAAAACTCTTTGATGACGGTCTTCCTTCTTTCTGGGATAACGATGGAAGGTTACTTTCTCAGGAACAATATCATAATTTGTTGGTACATAGTCATATGGGTCATTCTAAATTTGAGGATTTAACCAAAACGGTTGATTGGAAAAGTCATCATTGAAAAACTAATATATGATTTTAAATATTTGATCGGTTTTAATTACTCAAAGTAACTTGCCACCTATTTTTCATACTTCGTATGTGGAATTGGAACGGTCAACTAAGGAAATGATGGACTATGACATCCCAAACCAAGAACAATGGAAAGTGCTGGAAAAGTTCGGAAAGACGAAATATAGATTACATAAATGATGGAGAGGTGGCGTAGTTCAAAGGAGCGGTTCAAGTACCTCATCTGGCATGCCATATGGATCTTTTAAATTTGTTATTTAGATTAAGCTTGTAGTTACTAGGTTCCTAGAAATTAGGAATTTAATTAAAGAACTTTGTGTAACAAATGATTTGTTAACATTGCGCTCGAGTCAAAGTTTTTATATATTTTGAATTTTATGATGTAATTGGGGTTGGATCCAAAGAGAGAAAGGGACAATTGTGAACAATATTTTCTAAGCTTTAAATATAATTTTGCAACGAAAACATGTTATACAACTTGACAAGAACTTTATACTCAAATCGAGAACTCTAGCCATAAAAACTCCTATTTTTTGAAAAAAACACCAAAAAACACTTCCAAATCAAAAAGTGGTGCTATTGGTAGCACCCCCTTTTTTTGGGCTAAAAATGTGGACATGGACGAAAATGATCCTTAATGTTATTTACAATAACCTTAAAATCAAGGCCCAAATTGAAAATTTATGCTACCGGTAGCACACTATTTCAAAAAATGGCATAATTATATCATGTTATCATAATTTAAGATTGTATTTATTAAACCTCTTAGTAACACTATATAAAAATTGCACTATATTAAAGAAAAATTATTCAAGAAATTATTAAACCACTCTTTCCATATAAAATAAAGAAATTTATGATAATACTCATAATAAAATCATATATTAAACCATAAGACATAGACGTTACTCATATTAAAATTGAAACACTCATTTAGAGTTTCCACACAAACAATGTCATATTAATAAAAAAGATAAAATGTTTCATGTGCAAATAGTGAAAACAACATATGGATTTTGACACACCATCAAAAACTACATTTTATTCAGATGAATGATCATATGAAGATGTATATGGCCCGTATTCTTCTCTACTATCAATAAGTGCACGGCATGAGTCTTCATGTATGCCCAACATTTCATATGACATATTCCTTCTCAATCTACACCTTGGTTTAGCAAACTCCCATGATGCAAGTATTTCTTGTGCCAACAATATTTTGATAGTCTATGTAGTCTTGGAGCAAAGAGTGCCTTTCTTTGTCAACTGGAAGTCATAAACCAGTATGTCAACATGTTCTAAGTTCAAATTGTCAATGCGAAGATGATTTACATTTTGACCCTTTCTTTTTCTCTTTTTGCAAACACTTTTCTCAACCACCATATCTAGATTGTACACACCATCAAATGGGTGTGTGTCCGTTGCATACCAATGTACTTCAATGGATATAACTTCTTCATTTTTTTTATTGGCCTTCATAACTTTTCAATCCAGAATGGATAATTGCGTGCATCTTTTGTAGCCAACACTGTAATCATACAACCTTCCTTAATATCTTGTATTGAGCCTCTGTAAAGGTCTTCCATTGCCTCACGTCGTGCAAATGATGTTCTATACCCAATATTCATTTCCCTTTCCTTTTCTTGAGAAGGATCAACACCTTCTAGTTCAACATTTATTTCCTCGTTTTCATTTGACATACTTTGCGGCTAATGAAATGGAGTCTTCACAAAATATCTCCATTTGTAGAGATTTAAATTATGTCATTTTGCTCCATAAGAAAAGACTCCCGCCAAACAGTATCATCAACATTAAAATAGTCATATGTATATTTGATAGACTTTTTGATTTCTTCCAATCATTGAGAAGAATCAACATCTCTATTGTGTTGGTGTGCATTTTGAATCTCGATAGCTGATTGCAATAACAATAACTTTGAAGCATAAATTTGACGAATTGGGATGAATTTCATAAATGTTAAACCTGATGGAGGCCCCCATTCTATACTTGTTGAGTACTTCTTACGCCATAGTAGTGTTTTCCCATCAATTGTTTTTATACAAAATTGATGTTGGAAGCTAATGTCATTAATCTTTTCAATGTACCTTTCTTCACCATGCAATCCCATAATAAATATTCGCATGTTAGCAGTCTCCTCCAATGTTAGTACAACAGGATCTGGACTATATATCTTTCTAATAATTTCAGTTAATGATGGCAAACTCCCAACTTTCTTTCTCCCCAATGTCACTGCAAAACGACTAAAAATTTGATCAATGTGGTCATGTGTATGTCCAACAAGCAGGAAACCAACTTTAACTTACTGAAAAATTCCAATTCAACAAGCATGTTTAGATAACCAAACACGATCTAATTTTTGTTTTCTCGGCTGGTGTTTTCCAATTGTAGATACAAAACTCGAGGAAGATTTACGAACCAATGAGTAATGACATGGTGAATTCTGGTGATGGCCAAATTTGCATCATTATGAATATTTGGAGCTTTAAAGTACACCCTTGGGGACGTCTGACCATTAAAAACCATACAACCAACCAAGTGAATCTAAATAAAATCCTCCTCCTTTAAATTCTTTGGTACATGAACAAAATGTGGTAAAAGAATTTTTTTTTTGGGATCTATGCCATCAATTATTAAACCCAAATACTGATGTGGATCATCATAACACTTATTGTGATGTTTGTATAAATTTTTCCATTCAACTGATCGTTGATTGCGATGTTCTTGAAGTTCTTTGATAACTGAATCTACAAATAAAATAAAAATAAAACATTGATGAGCTTTTATAATTGATATGTATAAGAGAAAAGAAAGTTTTTAGATACACACCTCTTTCTATCCATTCTGATTTATCCCTTCTTTGTTTAAGAGAAGGACATATGCTACAAACCCCCATCCTTGACCTCTTAGGAATATGGACATTGTTGAACTCTATTTTCCATAGTCTTGTAAAATATGCATATCTTATGAAATTATTATTTCCTTCGGCCTCTTGAACAAATACCTTGTACAAGTTGTAGATTTTCTACCTTGAGAATTTATGTGGAATGTGTATGCTTTCTCTATTTGGAATACTCTCTCCATGCTTAGAAAATAAGTCACACATCCATGATATTGCAATGTTTGTTATTGGCCCACTAGCTCATGTATGATATTCTTTAGAATAAAAAGTGGGATCCTTTTCTAGCCTTGTCTGGATTCTTGATAGTATAAGAATACCAATTGAGTGAATTCTTTTGAATTCCCTTTTGCAAAAGAAAATACTTTCAATGCGATAATCATAACCTTCATTTGTGGAAATCATGCACTCCACTAAATATGAATTTTGTATATTTTTGTTCATTGAAAGATATGCTAGCCTTTCCTCCAAGGCACAATTGTAGTGCATATGTTTTAAAACAATGTTTTTGGAAACACTCACTTGAAATCAAATCAGTAATAGAACTTGGATTCATGAGCAAACATTTTCTAGAGATTGTATAACTAGAATGCTTTGGATTGATATAATATGGTCTAGTCCTACATTTAATCTTGCTCGTTGGTACAATTTTCCTTTGTGTTTCATGCACCATTGCATCATCCTCATTTGAATGAGTGTCCTCATCACTATGAGGAACATCATCTCTCTCATTGAGATTATCATCACCAAATTTAGTAGGAGATTTATTATCCTCATCGGTATCATGTTTATAACTTGAGGTTAAATCAACATCACCAACAATATTGGTATCTTGACCACTGGAAGGTTCATCCTCACCAAAATAATCATCTTTCTCTTTAAAATCCTTGCTTGGAGGAAAATCATCATCGGTGGCATTAAAATCATTGCTTGGATGAAAATATCCTTCACCACTATTATTTCCTTAATCCTCACCAAAATCATCATATGTCCCATTGAAATCCTCGCTTAGAAGAAAATCATCATTGGTACCCTCAAAGTCATCGCTTGGAGGAAAATCATATTGTTGCCTTCATCCCCGCCAAAGTTATCATTTGTCCCATCAAAATCCTCGCTAGGAGTAAAATCAACATCGGTGCCATCAAAATCATCACTTGTAGGAAAATCATCTTCACTACTATTGATGCCTTCATCCTCACAAAAATTATCATCTGTACCATTAAAATCCTCACTTGGAGGAAAATCATCATTAGTGCCATCAAAATCCTCGCTTGGAGGAAAATCATCTTCAACTCCATTGTTGTTTCCTTCATCTTCACCAAAATCATCTTATGCCCGATTAAAATCCTTTCTTGGAGGAAAATCATCATCGGTTCCATCAAAATCCTTGCTTTCAGGAGAACAATTATCACTCCCATTGAAATACTCACTTGGAGGAAAATCATCAGCAGTGCCAATAAAATCCTCGCTTGGAGGAAAATTAGATACACCATTATTGGTGCCCTCATCCTCACCAAAATCATCGTTGGTCCCATCAAAATCCTCACTTGGAGGAAATTCAACTTTGAAGCCTTGAAAATCCTTGCTTGGAGGGAAATCTTAGCCAGGAGGAAAATCATCGTTGGTGCCTTGAGAATCCTCGTTTGGAGGAAAATCATCGTTGGTGCCTTGAAAATCCTCGCTTGGAGAAAAATTGTCATCATCTTGCTCAATTCCTTCAAAATGTCCACTTGGAGCACGGTATTCATCATCATCATTATTGCCTTTAAAATCCTCGCTAGGAGGAAAATCATCATCACTGCCTCTCAAATCCTCACTCGAAGGAAAATTTCCACCATTTTCAAAAATTGAGATAATTTCATATGAGTCCATGACTTTTCACTAAAAACTATAATGGTGCATCTCCCACTCTCCTCACACAAGAATTAGAATGGTGCAACTGTCAACCTCCAACAATCATATAGTTAAAAGAACTAATTTTCCCCTCCAAAACATTCCCTCCAAAATCCCCCCCCCCCCCCCACCCCAAATTTCCCTCCAAAATTTTGCTACAAAAACAAATCGCACATTTGTAACGCACTAATACACTGTAATGAAGTTAATATCAAATTTCATATAAAAAAATTGTAACAATATTAATTAAATCACATGTAAACTATGCTCTATAAATTTTGTAAAAATATATTTTCTATCTACATTAATTTTTTTATCCCATACTCATAACACAAGTAAAATTTCATTTACTGCCATCCTATTTAAATTTAGTAGTAGTGCATTAGCGAATTACTATTCGCATTTTCTTTCTATTCACATTTGAATTTGGAGAATTTTAATAGTTCTTTGAAGGTTAGTTTTCTTCTAATAATTTTGTCTATTTTTTTATCTTGGTAATTGTTTTTTCTTTTATCGTTATTTTTTAATCCCACATTCATGTAGCGGTCAATTAAACTTAATCTATGCAATATAAATATGATTTGGTTTCTACAGTCACCTCTTGCAAAAAAACCATTACAAACATTGTGACAATCTACAATGATTTTAAAGACCATCGAGGCGATTTTCAAGGTTAGTTTAATTTATATTTTTGTGCAATGCAATTTTTATTTACATTGAGCTATCAGTTGTTCCTCTCCAGTAAGGAACAAGTCATCCACATACAAGACTAGGATCAAGATATGGTTATGAACAACCTTAAAGTATAGTATTGGAGTCAGCAATACTTTTGGAGAACCCCTAGCTATGAAGGTATCCATCAATCCTCGCATACCAGACTCTTGGAGCCTGTTTGAGCCCATACAAGGCTTTCTTCAGTTTACACACATGGGACTTATACCCATGAGTCACAAATCCTCCTGGTTGTTCAATGTAGACTTCCTCATAAATATTTCCATTGAAGAAGGTTGTTTTTACATCCATCTAATAGAGTCTCCATCCAAACACAACAAAAGGAGATATGATGGTTCTAATAGTAGTATACCTGGAGACATGAGAAAAAGTGTCATCATAGTCTATGCCCATTTTTTAAGTAAATCCATGAGCTACAAATCTGGCCTTGTATTTCTTAATGCTACCATCAGGAACATGCTTGATTTTGTAGAGCCATCTCGATGTTACCACTGACTTTCCTGTCGGTTTGGGAACAAATTCCCACACATCAATTTTAATGATTGAACTGTACTCTTCAATCATAGCATCATTCCATACATGTTGACTTAATGCTTCTTTGTATGTGGAAGGTTCAACATTAATGAGCTAGCTCATAAGGCCCGAGTACTTCTGTGGAATTATGTTTTTTCTGAAAGTCCTGGGAGGAGATTTATGGTTCTCGTATTCTTGTATTGTTTCTCAGTACTAGGAAGGTCTTCTTTTGGAATGAGGGACCTCAAGTAGTTCTTCTAGTAGACTTCCAAGTTCCTCAGGCATATCTAGAATTTGAGTCTCAAATTCTTCTTCCTCTCTCTGAACTTCAGAATTCGGGATCTCAGAAGGAGATTCTTCATCTTCCTTTGAAAGCTCTCGTGTTTGATGAAACAAAGCTTCCTCATGGAATATCACGTCTCTACTGAATTCAATGTACCTCTGTCTAGGGACATAGATGTGTTAATCTTTCAAGCTTTCACTGTAACCGACAAATATGCCTTTCTTTCCAGAAGTCTCCATCTTATCCCTCTTTTCTTTTGGTACATGAATATACATAGGAGTGCCAAAAGTCCTCATGTGGTAAACTGCAAATTTCTTGCTGGTGAAAACTTATTCTAGAGTCTTTTCCCCCAAGATGACATGAGTGCTTTTGTTTTGAATGTACACAATAGTACATGCAGCTTCAACCCACAAAGCTAAAGGAAGATCAAAATTAGTGAGCATAGATTTAGCTGCTTCACAAATCGTTCTATTCTTCCTTTTTGCAACCCCATTTTGTTGAGGGTTGTAAGGAAATGTTAGTTCTCTCTTGGTTCCTGCTTCTCGGCAAAAATCATCAGAATCATTAGAATCATATTCACCTCCATTATCTGACATTAGAATATGAATGTGTCTTCCTGTCTGATTTTCAATCAGAGCTTTGAACTCTTTGAACTTGTCAAAAGTTTCACTCTTGACTTTGAGGAAGTAAATCCAAAACATCTGAGAATGACCACCTATGAATAAAACATAGTACAAGAACCCACTCAAGGAGGGTGAAGACACATTCCCACAAATTTCAGAGTGAATCAAATCCAATAGTCCTTTACATCTATTCTTGGTTCTGGAGAAAAAATTTCTTAATGTTCTTACCTAGGGCACAACCCTTGCAAACACCATCATGTTTAGGAGAAAGTTTTGGCATACCTGTAACCATCTTTTGAAGGCCTGGAAGAGCTCTATAGTGAAGGTTTCCAAAATTACGATTCCGCAACTCACATGGATCAACTGTGTTGTGAACCAAATATTGTGTAGAATTTTTGGAAGCTTTGTAAATACCTCCCTCTCAAACTCCAATCGGGACTGCTGAGCTTAGCTTCTTGTTCTTTACCCACACTAGGACCTTCTGGTCCATGAAGAAGACCCTGTATCCCTTGTCTTCTAAGCCAACAATAGAGAGTAAGTTTTTCTTCAAACCAAAATTATATAAAATGTCATCAATATGCAAAAATGTACCTGATTCAAGTTGAAGTGAGGTTGAGCCAACTCCTTCAATCTTGTAAGCGGTGTCATCAAGTTCCACTTGAGTAGTGAACTTCTTCTTTATGTATATGGTGAGTGCTTCATGGAAACCAGTCATATGTCTGGAAGCACCACTATCTAATCACCAAGCATTAGCAGTATTAGCGATGGATCCAGAAAGAGCAGAAATCAAGTAGAATTCCCTTCTAGGTTCATGTTCTTTTGTAGCCTTAGTATCCTTCTTATTCTGCAGCAGAAGCTTGGAACCTTCTTTTGAAATTTCTCTTAGACTTCCTGCAATCCCTGGAAAAATTCCCAATATTATGAAAATTAAAGCATTCTAAACTTGGAGCATCAGAGTGTTTACCTTGTGGTTTCTTTCCCTTCCTTTTTTGAGTGAAGGGCTTCTTGAAATTCCTTGTCTTAGCTATAAGAGCAAGGTTTCCTTCCTTAGTGCCAGTGTATTTGTTTTGAACTCTTCCTTATTATTCTAAGAAGTCATTTGGTTGATTTTCACGTCCACTTACAACTGCCAGAAAGGTTTCCCAAGAATTGGGAAGACCATCGAACACAGTTTGTACAAGATCATCATCATCCATAGTCATACCAATAGCAGTAAGTTGGTCTCTTACCTATGCAATCTTTGTGAAGAAGGGTGCAACTCCTTCATCCTTGTTCATCTTCAGTGTACGAAGCCTTTTCTTCAATACTCTCTTCTGGCTAGGTGCCTTCTTTTCATACAGATTCATCATGGTGTCAAAGCATTATTTGGTGGTATTCAATGGTGTGATGGTGGGCATCAAGGTTTCCTTGACTGAGTCGTAGATGATCCTTCTATCCTTTGCTTGCTTCTTCTTGAAAGCAATTCGTCCATCATTAGAAGTTGGTTCTTCTATGGTGTTGAGAACCAAGTCATCAAGGTCATTTTCCTCCAGGGTGTCCATGAGCCTGGCTTTCCCGGAGTTGTAATTTGTTGAACCCTCAAGCCTCTCTTTCGGTCTGAAAGTGTTGGTAGCCATATTTATTTTACAAGTCAGTTAGATAAGTCTGAAAAATATCCCAAGTTCTAGGAAGATTATGAAAATATGCTCTCTTACTATAATCTTCATATGCAAAGCTCTGGAACCATGTTCAATTTTAGCATTTGCATATATTCTTTAATTTTGCAGACTATAAGATAGATAACAATAAGACAAGTGCAGTAGATAAAAAAACATGAACACACATGAACACTAGATGTTTTCACGAGGAAACCTTTAAAAGACAAAAACGCCAAAAGCATTAGTAACTCATCCCTTAAATGAGATGGCTGAGTAATAAGAGAAATCTCAGAATTCTGAGATGAATGTTCTTCAAGAAATTCGTCAAACCCTAGGTCATTTGAAAAATAATATCAAACCCTAGCATGTTTGTTACATAAAGGGAGAAAACCATCTGCCCGATGAAACTTTTGTCTACTGCACACAGTTTACCTAGCTGAATGAGTTTTCTTCATAGCTTCCCGAGGTCGATTCTACGTTCCTGAGGGTTGCCCAGATTCTCCTGTATGCTGCCCGAGGTCAAAACAGAATTGCCCAAAGTCAAATCGAAGCTTCTCGTATTTCCTGATCCTACTCGAAATATTTTTGTGCTTTCCTAGAGTATTTTGGTTCCTGTCCGGAGTGAGAAAATACATGCCCGAAGTCTGCCCGAAATTCCTGTGACTGCCCGAGTTGAGGGTTAGGATGCTCGAGAAGAATACAAGATTCCAGTGAATCTCTTTCTACTACCCAGAATACTTATGTGGCTGTCTAGAGTTGGAGAAGGGCTTCCCTACTACTGCTCGAACCACTTCTATGGCTTCCCATGAAGAGGAGAGGGCTTCCCGGATCTAGTTGTGGAAACCCTAATTATGTTCTGTTGCTAGCAGTGAGGAGAAGGGTGCTTCCCTAAATGTCTGTGGGCAGTTTAGGGCTGCCTGGATGTGAAAAAGGAGCTTCTCGTGAGGAGGGAGATACCCTGCTACTGCTTCCATGTGAAGTAGGGGAGAAACCCTAGTCTGTGAGTGAAGGAGGAGAATTCCCTAGGAGCTAGGCTACTAAGCTAGGGAATCAAACGTCAACTTAAACACTACCTTAAAGAAACCACCAACGAATCTCATTCTTCATGAAGTAGCCAAGTGTGAGTAAATGATGTTGCAAATGATCTTCATTTATAGACTTTTAGTCACTTGATGTGGTCCTTACAAATAAGAATAAAATAATAGGGTTTTGACCTTTAATGGTATTAAATACCCTTTTTTATTTTCACTTTGACTTTTTGGTACAATAGATCTTCTTTAATTGTCATGTGCTCACTGCAAGTGGTCATAAGGGTCCTTCATGCCCACTCAAAGTACATCATCATAAATAGGGAAAATTACTAATGCTTTTATCTTGAACTCCTTGTGCCACCAAGATAGGGTACTAGGTGCCTTAACCAATGGTAACTAATCCCCGGAGAAGATAAAAATCCAACAACTCAACGATAGGAGTGCCTCACATGGCTAAAACCATTCTAGGGATTATAATGATGTCCTGATAATTGACCAGGTGCCTCAGCCCTACGATGCATCAATTGACTCAATGTCAAATACTTGGTAACTAACCAAGTGCCTCCATTCTCCTGGATAACGGCCCTCAGCCTTAGCCTGAGTCCCCCAGTCCTGGACTGTTTCATTTTCATGGTAACTGACCAAGTGCCTCCATTCACAAAATGGCCACTCAGCTCTAGGCTGAGTCCCCCAATGCTAGATTGGTTCCACTTCCTGGTAACTGACCAGGTGCCTCCATTCAAAGAATGGCCACTCACCTCTAGGATGAGTCCCCCAATGCTAGATTGGTTCCACTTCCTAGTAATTGACCAGGTGCCTCCATTCTCCAAGAGAATGGCTCTCGATGCTTCTTAGGAAAAAATAAACAGAAATGAGTACAAAATTTACAGAAGGAAAGGACATCCAAAAATCAACAGAAGTACCTAAGAAGGTTACATTTAAAAAAATATCTCTCCCAAGTGAACTTGATCAACAAATTATTGTCGATGAGGATGTTACTTTTGCTAGTAAGAGTAAGAAACACTCTTCTAAAAAAAATCGACGAGGGTGCTTTCATTCCTGATCAACAAGTTGTTCCTTTAGATACACCAACTTCAAGACATAAAAGGAGGATACAAGATGTTGAATCCAATTTTAGCACTGAAAATCAAAGTGAAATTTCTGGGGATAGTTTAGAAATCATCACTGCAGGTGGTGATCTAGATGATGGTGTTGTTAAGAAAACACAAAATTCCATTCAGGATTAATTACGAAGGGATAAGTTGGTTCACAATGGGTATAAATTTGATTTAAATGTTAAGCAACTTTATAGATCGATGGAAGGTCAAGAGAAGTGTCAAATTAGGAAACCACATCGCTTCCGTGTTCATAACTTGAAAGCATTAATGAGGCTCAATCCTTATGTACGTGTGGTTGACTACCTAGTCCTTGTTTGTTAAGTTTTCCTAATTTGCTTAGATGATATCTTAAAACAAATTATCACTAGAAGATCATTGAAAGAATGACAAGCACATAAACATAGGAACACAAGCACACAAATATTTTCCTCGGGGAAACCACAAGGGATAAAACCCTGCAAAACTTCCTCAGTATAGATCTCAACCAGAGTAGTGTAAAACCTAGACAAATTCTTCTAACTTCTTTACGACGCACTAGTTCATCTATCTCTTGCAAAACAACTTGAGTGAGTAAGTACGAAGGAAGGGGAACACCTCCCTATTTATATTCTTCAGTTGACTTGACCTCTAACCTAACATGGTCGAATTCTCTAATTGACTGGGCCGACTTGTCCAACTTGAAACCACAAATAACATTTATTATATTGACACTTGGGTACTATTGATCCAACTTACATCTAGAGGTTTACATTGATTCTTTCAATGACTCTAACATGACGAAACTCATCTCCCGAAAGAGGAATACAATCAATACATATGGAATATCTTTCGAAGTTACAATACTTTAACACTCCCTCTTAACTAGGAAGGTATTCATTCGTGGTAGTAACTGGTACTATTACAACTTTACAAGTGACTGGTGAGACTCTATATGTCATAGGAAGTTTTGGAACATCATCATACATCTTCATCATCGATCTCAGCTGGATCATCTTTTTCCATCTCAGTATGTGAATACTGAATCATCTTTTTTTACGTATTCAATCATCTTCTATCTTCTTCTGGATCATCTTCTGTAGCATCAGTATGTGAATACTAAATCATCATCTGTCACGTTAGTATATGAATACCGAATCATCTTCTATAGCATCAATATGTGAATACTGAATCATTTTCTGTCGTGTCAGTATATAAATATTGAGTCATCTTCTATAGCATCAGTATGTGAATATTGAGTCATATTCTGCCACATCAATTTTTTCCAACATCAGTGTGTAAATACCGAACATATTATCTATAACATCATCATCTACAATAGATATTGAAACATCAACATCTGCATCATCAGTATGGAAATATTGAAACAACAACAACATCATTAGCATGTTAGTGCTAAAAACAAAATCATCTGTAATGATAGATCATCATTTGCATCACCAGCATAGAGATGTTGGAACATCAACATCACCATCAATATCAAACATCATCAACAATCATCAGTATTGGAATACTGAATCTGTTATATCAATATAGGAATACTGAAAACTGTCTCAATCATTAATCAACAAACATCAGTGTAACAACACTGAGATTATCTCAACAATCATCAATATTGAAGTAATCATTTCAACAGTCATCGGTATAAAAATAATGAAACAAACATATCAAAAATCATCAATATAACAATACTAAACCAAACATCTCAGTAATAATCAGTATAACAATATTGAACCAAACATCTTAGCAATCATCAGTATAACAATACTAAAGCAAACATCTCAACAATTAGCATAACAATACTAAACCAAACATATTAGCAACAATACTGAAAACAAACATCTCAATAATCAATAGTATAGCAATATTGTAACAACCATCTTTCCCTCTAACTATCTCAGAGCAGCATCCGACAGTGAGTTCTCTGGTAGATCCATCCGAGCATTTTTTCTAGATTACTAACCCTTAATTTGAGCTAACAATCCTAGTTAGACACATGGATCTTCCTGGGGACCAACAAGGCTTGTCCTGGATTACACACCCACTTGGGTCAAATTGATCTAGCCAGACATACAAATCCCCCTAGGATCAACAGGCCTCGTCTGACTAACCCTTTCGGGCCAACAGTCGTAGCTATACTTACTGTACTCTAGACTGAGCTACCACCACTACATCCTTCTTCCATATACTGTCACTCCCTCTTTTGAGAGAGGTCCTTTTGGACTACACCAATCTTGTATCGAAAGTATTCAAACTTTACATGAGCCAAAGGCTTAGTTAATACATCTACCACTTGCTCCTCTATAGGAACATTCTTGAGCTTTACAGCTCCTTTCTGAACCATGTCCCGAATGAAATGATATCTAACTTCAATATGATTTGACTTATCATGAAATATCAGGTTTTCAGTCATATTAATACAACTCTTATTATCACAAAGGATATCAGTAACATCTATCTCTGCATCAAATAATCCCGCCAACATCTTTTGAAGCCATACTTCTTCGCTACAGCATGAACATGCTGCAATGTATTCAACTTATGCCATGCTAAGTTCAATATTGGTCTGCTTTCTACTGAACCATGAGATCATGCATGATCCCAAACTAAAAAAACAACTTGATTCTCTCTTTCTATCTTTAGCACTTCCTGCCCAATCTGATTCTATGAACCCATATAATCTTATCTCACCATTTGATGCATATCTGAGCCCATAATCTAAAGTTCCATTTAGATACCTAATCACATGTTTTTCTCCTATCAGGTGAATATGTTTGGGATTCACCATATACTGACTTAGAGTGTTTACAAAATAACATATATATGGTCTTGTATTGGTTAAATACATCAATGAACCAATAATCACTCTAGACAAGGTGGCATCTACAACTTCTGAAGTATCATCATTCAATAGTTTCAAATTTTTTGTCATCGAAGTAGTCATAGCCTTGCAATCTATCATCCCAAATCTTTTTAGGATTTCTATTGTATATTTTCCTTGGTTCAGGAAAATTTGATTTGAATATTTCCATACTTCAAGACATAGAAAGTAGTGCATCATTCCAAGGTCTTTCATCTCAAATTATGCAACGAGCTTCTTCTTACATTTGTTGATGGGCTTATCTTCCCCTATCAAGAATAAATCATCCACATATAGTAGTAGTAGTATTATAAGTCCATCACCCTCAATCTTCTTTACTCTTAGTAAAGCCTAAACTCATTAGGAATTCATCGATTCTTCCATACCATACCTTGGGTGCTTTATTTATACCATACAATGCTTTCTTGAGTTTACATACATAAGCTTCCCGATCATCAGTCTTGAAACCTTGCGGTTGTTCGATATAAACTTCTTCTATCAAGCCATTTAGAAAGGTTGTATTTACATCCATCTGGTGCAACTTCCACTTCATGTTGGATGCCAAGGCAAGGACAGTTCTAATTTAATTGTACCTAGCTACTGGATCAAAGGTCTCTTCACAGTCAATTACTTCTTTATGGGAGAACCCGCGAGCTACGAATCTTGCCTTACACTTTTTCGATACTACCATATGTTGAGTGCTTCATTTTGAAGATCCATTTTGAGGATACCATTGACTTGTCTTTTGGTGTTGGTACTATTTCCCATACATCATTCTTTATGATGGATTGGTATTCCTCAATCATTACATCAACCCAGTCCTTATGCTTTGCTTCTTCAAAACATGTTGGTTCTTTATCAACTATATCACTCATCAAAGACATATAATTGGGGTATGACTTTGGCTTCTTCCTTTCTCTAATGGCTCCTTCTGGGGAACCACATCTTTTTTATTCTTCAATTAATCCACGAGCCCAAACAAGTTTTATCTTTTGAGAAATCATTTCACTGGGTAATTCTTCCGATAACTGAGGTTCTGCCATATCATGATCCTCAAGCATATGATATTCTTCTTCATTCCTAACTGGTTTAAGACTTTCTGCAGCTTTGGGAGTTTCATGCTCCTCTTCATCTTCCTTATCTTTCTTTGACTTTCCTAAGGTTGTATCTTCGTTAAATATGACATCTCTACTAAGTTCAATTTGATGGTATACTGGGATATAGATCCGTTAAGCTTTTTATTGCTCACTATATCCTATGAATAATCCCTTCTTTCCTGAAGGATCTAACTATTTTCTTTCCTCCTTGGGAATGTGTATGTATACGGGACAACCAAATATATTTAGGTGACTTACTTCAGGATTTTCTCTGGAAAACATTTCTTCTGGAGTTTTGTTCACAAGGGAACTATGGGAGATTATATTCTGTACATATACTGTTGTTTTGATTGTTTCTTCCCATAGGTACATCAGTAGATCTTGATCATGTATCATAGCTTTCACAACTTCCATGATAGATCTATTCTTTCTTTCCACCACACCATTTTGTTGTGTATTATAGGGAATGGTGAGCTCCCTCTTAATCCCAGCTTCCTTACAGTAATAATTGAATTCATTTGATGTGAACTCCCCTCCATTATTTGACCTCAATATCTTTCTTTTCTTTTCAGAGAGGTTTTCTACTAGGGCCTTAAATTTCTTAAGCCTTTCAAACACTTCATCCTTATTTTTCAAGAAGTATATCCAAGTCTTGCAGGAGTAGTCATCAATAAAAGAAGCATAATAAACATACCCGCTTAATGAAGTGGTTTCCATTGGACTGCATATGTCTGAGTGGATAATATCTAAGATCCCTTTTGCTTTACTGTCACTTTTTGGATGAGGATTCTTAGTATTCTTTCCTTGTGCACATCCTTTGCACACTCCTACATGTTCTATTTGAATTTCTGGTAGACTGGTCACAACCTTGCTTACAATTGGTAGAGCTTTGTAGTGAATATGAGCAAGCCTTCTATGCCATAGCTCACATGGGTTTATGGTACTGGTTGCTAATTATGAATCTACATGCCCCTTCAATTTGTTGAGTCCCCCTTATTCAACTCCAATTTCTATTGCATCATCTATGTTTTTTCCTTTTGTCCATATGATGAATCTTCCATCTACAAAGGAAAATATCAAGCCTTTCTTGTCTAAGGATGAAATAGAAAGGAGATTCTTTTTCAATCCTCGTAAATACAGGATATCTTTCATCTTCATGGACTTTCCAGAGTCCAACTTATAGGTTGATTCTCCCATTCCTTTGATGGGATATTGGGAATAATCTCCAAGCATTACTTTGTGTGGAGATTCCTTTTGTACAAGACATGAGAGTGAGTCCTTGTAACCTGTCATGTGCTTGGAGGCACCATTGTCCACTAGCTAGGTGTCATTTCTTGGTGAAATTGATCCTGTGAGAGTAGATATCAATACATATTCTTCACTGGAGTCTTCATCCTTCTTTGCTACCTCTTCAACTTCTTGATCACTATCTTCAGTAGCATGACCTTGAAATATTTTCATCTTTTTTACTCTTTCTACTTTCATGGGACAGTTGATAGCAATGTGTCCCAACTTGTGACAAGTGAAGCATTCATGATTTTATAAGTCTTTATTGGAATTTTTGAACACTTGAGTCTTATGAGTATGGTCATGAATCTTCGTTTTGTTCTTGCCTTTGGTATGAAATGCCAAGGCTTGATCCTCATTGTCATTTAGCTTTTCTTCTCTAGCTGTTATCCTTTCTTCTTCTTAGAAACATTATTCCCACAAATTCTAGAATTTGGTTAGTTTCCTTCTTGAATAGATTCCTTAGATAAAAGATTCCCAATCTCTTGGAAGACCATTTAAGGTGGTCATCACAATTTCTGCTTCTTCAACTGTATCACCAATGGCTTCTAACTGATCCTTGATTTGAGTTTCTCTTGAAAAGTAAGACTGCATGGTCTTTGATTTTTGAGCTCTTACACTTTTGAGGTGATTCCTTAGGGTCATCTTCCTGTTGATGTTTCTTCCTTCAAATATACTTGACAAAGCATCAAACATTTCTTTTAGAGTTTCCCTTGAGGATACTTGAGGAATCAAGTTATCCTTGATGGAGTCAGCTATGATCATTTTGGCTATGATAATATCCTTCTTATGCTTGGACTTGGCCTCATCGTCTTCTGGTTCTTTCAATTCCTCCTTTACAAACTTGTTTAGATCATTTTCTTGCAAGATGAGCATGATCCTATACTTCCATGCTCTGAAGTTTTCAGCACCACAAGGTTTTCATCTAGCTTGGTATTATTTGTCATCTTTAATAGAATGACAACTTAAAATGGAACAGGGAGAAATAGTAATTACTTGAAGAAAATAACTTCTGGTTGACCTTCTTATGGATGACCTAGGGTTTGATGCAGAAACCCTAATTTCTCAATTCAAAACCCTAGTAGGGTTGAGAGGTGGAGAATATGCGCCTCCCTAGGGCAAGGTAAACTGCATCTTTCTTTTTCTGAGATTGATGATGGAGTCTCAGGAAAACTGAAGCCCTAGTTTTTTCCCGGCAACAATAACTGGTCCAAAACTGAAACTTCTTGGAATTTGGATCTATCTTCACAGAAAGATGCGCTCTACAGGGGCGAGTTGAGGGATCCCTCTTTTCTAGTTGATCCATTGAGGGATTTGTTTGGATTAACAAACTGTAGTTGTGCAATGTTTCCTTTAAGGGTGGCTATGATATCATGTTAAGTTTTCTTAATTTGCTTAGATGATATCTTAAAACAGATTATCACTTGAAGATCACTGAAAGAACAATAAGCACATAAAAATAAGAACACAAGAACACAAATATTTTCCTCGGGGAAACCACAAGGGAGAAAACCCCGCAAACTTCCTCAGTATAGATCTCAACCAGAGCAGTGTAAAACCCATATAACTGCTTCTAAATTCTTTCTGGTGCACTAGTTCTTCTCTCTCGTGCAAAAAAACTTTAGTGAGTGAGTACAAATGAAGGGGAGTGCCTCCCTATTTATATTATTCAGTTGACTTGACCTCTAACCTAACAGGGTCGACTGATCTAATTGACTGGGACGACTTGTCCAACTGGACACCACAAATAACATTTATTATATTGACACTTGGGTACCATTGACCTGATTTACATCCGGAGGTTTACATTGATTCTTCCAATGATTCTAACAAGAACAAACTCATCTCTTGAAGGAGGAATACAATCAATACATCTGGAATATCTTCTGAAGTTACAATACTTTAACATTGTTGACCCAAAAGATGTTCCTGTTAGAGATGCATTTGATGAATCAAGGTGTTTTGATTACAACTACTATGTTTTGGGGGGGGTCATTATGCAGAGGCCATAAGAGAATTGATGCAAGAGTTTCCCAAAAACCCCATTTTTCAAACAGTCAAATGCATAATGTATGTTGGTTTAACAGACGTGGAAGCAAAACTATTGGCATGGGACCATAACACAGATTGTGACTATAGGATGTCCATGACATTCATTCAAAGGGTCAAATTTATGCACAATGAATTTGAACAAATATGTGGTGGGGATAGATCGAAAGTTGATGTAGATTTCCATAAACAATGTCGTGTGGAAATAGGTTCCTCGATTGAAGAGGACAATGTGAAACATAAAGGTTTGAAAAGAAGTGATGCATTCAGAGACGCAGATAACTATTTTCAATTGGCATTTAGAATGGAACCAATACGGGGTTTGATTGAAGAGATATTTAGCATGTGGTATAATATTGACATAAAAAATCAAAAGGTAATTGAAAATTAAAGCAGTTGCATGGAGTAGTGATCAAGGAGGCACTGACATCAAGAATTTTCCTGAAGATATGACTATAACACCTTGGAAATCATTGCAAGGTGTGAGGATGAAACACTTATATCTACAATTTTGTCACGTGTAAAGTTAGGTGAATTATCCATGGAGGAAATGTGTAATGAATTTGAAAAGTAAGTTAGTGGATTGGTTTATGTTTTGAAGTTTATTTTTTGAGTTTGGTATGTTTTATTAGTTAAGCATTATGTTATATCATTAGATATGATTGTAAACATAATTTATTTTTACATTGTGTAGTCATAAGTTTTACATGAAAATACAAGAGAACATGGTTAAAATGTTGGGGGAGAAGAGTTTGGATGATGTCAGGTGCAACTATCCAGACTCAAGCTCCATAGAGAACTTGAGAATTTTTTTTGTTGCATAGAAAAAAGGTATCTTGATTTATGATAAATTCTATTTAATTTATTTGCAAGACAATCCATTTATATTTTTTTTACTTATACATATAATTTTTTTCTCAAATATGCCAAAGAAGAGTTCAGTACCAAAGTCTTTCAAAATTCATATCCAAATATCCAAAATAGAACGACAAAGAAGGCAATGCCTTGAAAACATTGAACTTGATGATACCCTTGATAATCACGTTTGGAATGGGTTGGACATTGTGCAATATAAAGTGATTGTTGGTGAATGTGTAAACATTTCAAATCTTGTTTCTAAGAAGGAGTACTCCCTAGTAATTGCAGACATCCCTCATGGCTACAATATCAAAAACATTACTTATGATTGTGAGACTTATACTTACCAATTATTCAATAAAGTGGTTTCGAGATTTATCGATGTCACAACATCATCTCTATGGAGATCTATTGTTTTCCATTGAGATGTACAAGGAGGAGCAGTGTTAACAACCTTCAAGGATAAAGCAAATTCAAGGAAGAAACTATATTGGTAAGATAATTGTAGTGTGTTATTAAGCATTTGAAATTAGAAATGAAATTTATTTTTCAATAAGTTAATTAGATTATTATTTAATTGTGTTACAGGTATAATCCTAATATCCGTAGCTCGAGCAGTGATCCATTTATGAGCGATATTGAAAGCATACATCCTGCATGTTGGACAAAAGACGAGACCTATGAATCTCTTTTAATCAATGAAAGGAGTCAAGGCAAATATAGTCAAATATTGACTTATAATATTGTTGTGGTTAAAAAGTTGAAGAAATAAATTTGAAAGGGGAAATTATAAACATTTACCAGGACCAGGTAATATTTTTTATATTACATATGAAACTAGTGTCATTATTATATATCTATACTATATATTTTTAAAATTTATGTTTCATTATGCTATTTAACTTTATTTTTGTATGCATGTGGTGATTAGGTACAACCATTTTCATGCTCCTTACGAAAAGGAAGAAATTGCATATCCATAGATAATGATCCACTACAGTGCAATTATATCAAGCAAAGAATTGTTATGAAAGTTCTTGCAGATGAAAGGCAAGAAGTTGATTTGAAGAAAGGAGAATTTTGTGAGTCACTTGTGGTGAAGATGTCAAAAGAGCCTCAACCACCATTAAAAGGGATGTTTAGAAATGATCACTTTGGGCATTTTGAAGAAGTAGAAGACCCAATGGCAGAAAACAATGAGGTCCATGAAGAGAGCCAAGCTGTAGAAAATGCCAATTTCAATGAAGATTTTGGTCTGGATGATATTCTTGATTAGTGTCATGACATTGAGGAGAATGTCAAACTTAGATTTTAGTCTTTATGATATTCTTGATTAGTTTCATGTCGTCGAGGAAAATGCCAAACTTGACAAGTTTTTGATGAGATATTTATGTAATGTTTTGACTTTAAGATTTTTTTTTGAGAATAACTATTATGTTTTTTCATATGTTATTTACAACTATATGGTATACTTTTTGTTGAGTTTACGTGAATCATCACTTTATGGAAAATGATGCTACACAATATCATTTTTAGACATAAAATAGCTTAAATATGTTAAAAATGGTTTGAAATGTCTTTATTTTCTCTTTTTTATTTCAAATTTGCCCAAAAAATGAGTCATTTAAGAAAAATGTTTAAAGGAGAAACTTCCAAAATGTATTTATTTTCCATTCTTATTAGCTTCTAAATGTTAAAAAAATAAAAAATGTAACTAGGTACTAAATGTATATTGTTTTGTAAAATCTGAAGAAGAAAAAATGTGTCTGTAACGAAACATTATAGTTTTTTTATGACCAAGAAGTTTGAAAATCTAGAAAAAATGCCATGAAATGAAAAATGGTGCTACCCGTATACACACTTTTTGAAACGGAGGAAAAACATAACTTAAATTGACCCCCCAAAAATGAGAACAATGACAGGTTCTCTTCAAGTTGTATAACTTGTTAGAACAAAGAGATAAAACTTTTCTCTAAAACAAAAATTTATGTGGCAATAATTCTAAGTTTGTGGTATCCTTTATGTGCATGTGTTATCTTTATCTCAGTTCTTCATTATATGTGTTTCTCCTTAGTATTCAATTGTGAACAAATGATTTGCCATTCATCTATGGTTCTCCAAATGCCTGCAATTGAATGCCCATACTTATATGGCTAACATTACATTGAAATTCCTCTATAGCTTGATGCTTTGATGTAATGGATTGTTTTTCTTGAAATATGCTACCATCTAACAACGAAATTTACAACTGAAAATTGTTTCCTTCCTTGCTTCTGAGTTGGAGATGTCTCATTCCCTTTATCTGCAAAACTGGATATCTTTATTTATCTGACTCCGTTGCCCAATGGTTTCTTTATCTTGATCTTACCAATTATAATTCAAAACCTATTGTTATTTACGTTTGAAAATTATAGCTATTATCTTGAAAAGAAAAGTTACCTTTTTAGTGACCCTGGGTGGTAATTTTGTTAAGGGAGGCCCCTTTGACCGAAAAGGCTAGTTTTTGGTCTAAAGATTGGTTTGAGGTTACCTCTGGAATTTTCCTTCCACATCCAAAGGAAATTTCTGAGTGTTAACACTCATTCTGAATGGCTTCTTTCCACTCAACATGAGCAGTAGATTCTTATGAGGAAGTTGGTTCAAGGTTAGCAGAAAATTCAATTCACAATCATATGAGACATCCATATCTTCTACATCACCTTAGTTTGAATGATCGATATCTCCTCCATATTCTTATCTGATTGAACTTATTGTTCCTATATTTCCAACTTCATCTAGATGGACACTTTCAAGTTTCTTTGTGTCCATTTCAAAAAATTCCATGAAGGCCTAGGTTGATTCGCTGGTGGTGCTTCATTCTATTCAAGATTTAGTCTTCCAATTCTTTCAATCACATCACCCACTTGAGCTTCCTGTTTAGGTGAAGTGACAGGGACTTCTTCTTCATGAGTTTTTTCATGATGGGATGAGGTCTTGCAAAAGGAGATTCCAAAGATTGATCCAAGATAGGGACCCCCCCTTCAAGATGTGGAATCTCATTATCAACTTCATGAAAGGTATTTGCATGGGTAAAAATTTTCAGATGATCAAGCTGCCTCTCAACAGGCTTGTCATTTTTATTCATCTCAAGAAAAATGACATATTTGGAATAAATTTTCTATTTACCTCATTGTAAATACGATATCCCTTGATGGTGTTTGAGTACCCCAATAAAATGCATTTCTGACTCTATGCACTAAGGGTGTTTCTTTGTTCCTTTGGTATCAAGGAACCAAAGAACTTGAGATGCCCCAACAGAGGGATGTGTCCATACCACATTTCATACATATTCTTGTTTGTAAACTGGGACTTTTTTTCTCAAATAAACTGTACATATAACTACATCAGTCTAAAAAATCAACAAGTTACATTCTTAAAAAACATCATGGAGCGAACCATATTCAAAAGAATCCTATTGATTATTTCTGCTACACTATTCTTCCAAGGATTGTATGGAACTGTGTTTTGACGCCTACTCTCATGTTGTATACGATAGGATTCAAATTTGTTTGATGTATGTTCTCGTCCATTTTCAGTATGAAGCGAAGCAATCTGCAATTGTGCTTCATTTGGAATCCATACATGAAAGTTCTCAAATGTTTCAAAGGCTTGAGATTTGTCTTTCAACAAATAGACCCAACACATTATAGTGTAATCATCAATAAAAATCATGATATAACTTTTACCATTAGCAAAAACAACAGGAATAGGGCCACACAGATAATAGTGAATCGATTATAGTTTTCCACATGCTCTATGATTGAAATAATGGAAATGTTGCTTACTATGTTTTTCAAGAATATAAGTATCAAACTATGTTTGCTTCTTTGGAATGACGGGAAAACTAAAAACATCATTATTCTTCAACAATCGAAGACCATCATAGTTTATGTGTGCATATATAGCATGCCACAAAATACTAGAGGACAATATCCCTTCTTCATGCTAAGAGAGGCATGAAAAATTTTGAGCTCTCGAAGCTGTCCCTTTCAGCTTCAACAGTTTCTCATTTTCATACTTAGTCATGATGACTTGGATGTCATAGAATTCTTTATCTTTACATTCACATCAAGCATGTGGATGGATTGTCCTTGCCATTGAATATGCACAAGGGACAAAAAGTTCCTCTGCAACTCTAGAAGATAAAGAACATTATGCAGCAGAAAGTCAGAGAATATAGGCACTTTAATATCGATGGTGCCAATTCATTTTGGCTTGAAGTTAGACTTATCTACAAAATATACTTCACCATCTACATTATCATTCAATTCTTTTAAAAAAACTTTCTAGGCATCACATGGCAAGTTGCATTTGTGTCAAGCATCCATGCGACAACAAAACAAGTGGATTTGTGAGATTTACCCCCAGTAACAACATAATTTTGTGCTTCTTCTCTATGATCTTCTCCCATGGAATTTTGCATGGCTATGTCTTGTGTCCTCCTTTTCCAAAATAGACACACTGAAGACAAAGTTTCTCACTACCCCCTACCTCTAATAGTCCTTATTCTACATCCTTTTTTAGAATGCATTTTCAACAAACTAGTAATACAAGTAATCTAGAATTTAACATTATTTGGGAGAACAAACTAATTGCAGGCCTATAGTCTAAGACACCTTTTTACAATATTATATAGTAAATAATCCTCAAGAACTCTATATTCCAATCAAGTTCTCTCTATCACAAACTGAAGAAATCTGTGACAAATACTCTTTAAAACTCATTACTCCACATCTCTCCTACAAAGACAAATTGACAATGGAGGCAAAAATATATTTACTCTAGAACAATACCAAGACTCATACCAATACGCAGCTATACCCAACACACTGTAGAATGGTCATGATCAGGTGCACTATTATCACAACAATGTTGATGCTTTAATCGAGTTTAATGCAACAATAACATACATAATGCAACAATAGCATATAGTCTTCAATGATATCAACACTACAACATATCGAACTCCAACACAACAATAGAAAAGTGATCAAAACCCTTCCTTCAAGAAAATTAAATTTATAGAGATTGGATAATTAATCCCTTTTAACACTTGCATATATTTTAGGATCCATGTCGCTAGAAAAATAATTGTGCTTTCATTTAACAGTCCTCTTGGAAGCAAGCAACTTCAAAAATGGTGGAAATAATACGAGGAAAATCAATTCCTTCCATGCAGCTCAACAAATTTTTCAATATTTTTATTTTCTTTATCAAGAAGGATGCCATAGGTTCCTGTCATACAAACAAAGACAAATACAAGAAGAAACACCATTTACTAAGGGAAAACATCCACGCAGGAAAAGTATTGAATCTCATTAATCAAAGACGAGGATATTACATGACGATCCATTAAGAATCTCAAACTACCACCTTACAATATGTATCCCAAACATGCACAATATACTTCACAAAATAAGTTACATGAGTAAAATTGTTGTCGGTAATGTCCGTTACAAGAAACCTCCCATAAACAAATCTAGTTTTTAGTTAGTTGTCATTATTAACAATCTCCACCTTCACAAAAAAAAATTCTAACACTTTGCCCAAGACAATTCATCACCTTTTTTTCAAACCAAGAGAAACTACACACCATAATAGCTTCTCTAATAACACTTGTTTTGTAAACATATTTGCACAATTTCTTGAGTATGAACCTTTTTCAGATCTACTCCACCTTCACAAATGGCTTGTCTTACAAAATGATACTTTACATCAATATGTTTAGTCTTACTATGATAAATATGATTCGTAGCCAAATCTATAACACTTTGGCTGTCACAAAAAACATGCACACCGTTATGCAACCTTCCAATTTCTCTAAGTAGACCTTTCATCCAAATTGCCTCTTAGCAAGCATGTGAGGCAACAATGTATTTGGTCTCTGTAGTGGATAAAGCAACTATTTCCTTAACCTTTGACATCCAACTTATAGCTCCACCTGCAAGAGTAAAGACATAACTTGAAGTCGACCTTATCTTTAAGTTATGTCTTTACTCTAAGTCTTTCTTTGGATCGACCTCTAACAACCAAAACTTCAGGTGTAGAAGTTTCAAAACTAGATTTGTTTCTCAATTACTTAGACAACAAAGCTCTAATCACAATGTCAAATTCCAAGGTATTAGTTGTACTAAGGCTAATGGAAGAAACTACTTGACCCCAAGATTCAGGTAAGGTACATAAAAGATTGTATGTTTTATCTTCATCCTCAATTTTAACATCCATACTAGTCAAGTGGCAAATAAGAGTATTAAAAACATTTTCTGCTATCTTTGTACCTTCTTTCGTTCTCATACCGTAAAGCTCTCTTCAAGTAAATTATGTTTGTCAAAGATTTTGTCATATATAGACTTTCTAACTTGCTCCATAGGCTTGTTGTTGACTTTTCTTCAACAATGTTAAACAACACATCATCCACAAGACATAATTGAATTGTGTTAAGTGCGCTAGCATCTAATTCCTCCCATTCATCATCTGTCATAGTTAGGGGTCTCTTTCTTTTACCATCTAAGGATTTATGTAACCCTTGTTGTACAAACAAATCCCATATCTTTAATTTCTATAATTCAAAATTATTTTTACCACTAAATTTCTCAATTTCAAGCTTATTACTCAACATTGTTGTGAATTATATATATATATATATATATATACCCCCTTTGGCTGACTTCGCAGATAGACGGCTCTCTTCTCCGCGTCCAACAACAGACAAACAATAGCAGCAGTGGTTCACATGCAACAACTCTCCACGATACAACTTTCTTTAGCTCTCCACACGCTCTTCACCACAGTCCACGGTCCGTTACTCCTTTCCCTCCTCTCTACAGACGACCTCTTTTCCTATATCCAATCTCTACACACAAGGAGCCTGCAACATCTAATCCTCATCACATGTCTGCACACACTGGATCACAAACCCTTCTCCACACATAGCTCTCTTCTTCACCACACGGTCCTCCAACAGTTGTTATCCCTCCATGCACACGCAGGATACAACTAGCATTCTCTTCTCCTTTCTCAGGCTTCCTCTCCTTCCTCTACAGACAGGTGGCACTCTTCTCTACGCAGCTTCCTCTCCACGGTGTTGTAGACTCTTTCAACGATGAGATCTTCTCCTCTTCACGACGACCGCAAGCTCACGAGCTTCCTCTCTATGGTGGCTACAAATTTACGGGCTTCCTTTTCAATCCTTCTAGTCACGGTCTTCCACGTCCAAGGATCAACAACGGTTCCAAGCAACCAACAGCTTCTACGGTGGCTCAGCAACATCGTTCATGATTCCTCGACTCCTCCACGATTCCTCTTTGATGTCTATCTTCCCTCACGTGGCTCTGATACCACTTGTTATACAGACATAGAGACATACAAGAAGAAACACCATTTACAAACAACAATTTAATGTGCTAAAACCCCATAAAGAGGAAACATCCACGCAAACAAAGTATTGAATCTCATTAATCAAAAACGAGGAGATTGCGTGATCACCATTGAACATCTCAGACTACCACCTTACAATACCTATTCCAAACATACTCTATACTTCACAAAATAAGTTACATAAGTAAAACCACTGCGAGCTATGCCAATTACAAAAAACTCCCTGTAGTTTTGAGTAAGTCGTGAGTTCCATGGAAGGTTTTACTAGTCGATTTGAGCTTTGAAGTTCTTCCGCTTTGAAATTAAAATAGTTAACCCTTTTCATCAGTTTTTGTAAGTACGACTTCTCTCTCAATTCTCCACCTTTTTCCACAATATTGACCTCGTTGGAACGAAGAAAATGTTTTGAACATGATTATGCCAACTGCTGCTGCAATATCTGAGTTTTGATCGGTTTATACAAGGGTAGAGGAACAAACGAAGAGACACTCTTATGAAGGTCGACGAGGGAAATAGCTGAATTGTGGAAGGTTAAGCTAAGAACCGTGGAAGAAGTTTGAGTCCACGGGACAGACGATACAGGCTCTCGGCCACGAACCTGTAGGAATTAGTGTTTCCAGAGACTGCGGGAGAGAGAGCCGCGCTTTGGTCCTCACACAGAGAAAGAGGTGAATGGCGCTAGGAAGACTGCTCGAAAAATGTCTTGAGCAAGCACGAATGGCAGACCTGACGGGGCAAAATAAGGCAGACTGCTCGAAAAATGTCTTGAGCAAGCACGAATGGCAGACCTGACGGGGCAAAATAAGGCAGGAGTTATGCAGAGCCAGGATGTGATACCATGTTGGAATAACTCCTCAATCAATTAATTTTATTTAGTATAACTCCTTTATTTATAAAATAGAGAGGGACCTTTGGACTTCATCTTCTTGAAGAGTCTTAGTCATTCTTGTGGATTAGGTTTACAACATGAAGTGCCACTGCTCCTTCCTCTTCTTCCACGTGATTTTGAAAAAATGTTTTGTCCTCTTTCATGGCTACTGCTGAATCTTCAACTCCCACTACCTTCGGTAACACCTCTATCGATGGATGATCTTCTTCTACTTTTGACTGAAACTTGAGATCTAAAAGTTTGCTTAAAACAGGCAGTGGCATATCTATTCAGCCTTTGTTCATGTGTTTGCAAGGAACCCATTAAGCCCATCAAGAGACATTTGGGTTATAAACGTTTTGACGAGCAAGACTTCTCAGAATTTATTTTATGATTCATTGATCCTCAAGGGTCTTCCCATCGGTGCTTATTTGATTAACCGAGCTCATAGTGCATGTAAATAAATCATTCACAGATTCAGATTCCTTCATTTGGAAATTTTCAATATCTTTTCTTAACAATTGTAATTTGACAAGTTTTACCTTGCTGGTGCCTTAGTATGCATTTGGCGAAGTCTCCCGTGCTTTCTTGGCTTTTTGTAGCTGCTGCCATCATTTGGAAAATGGAGTTTCTCATTTCCTTCATCCTATTCTATCTCAAAACGTTCTTCTCACTCAAACTGTAGCGATTATTGAAGCCATTTTCAATAAGTTCCCATAATTATCTAAAGCAGAAAATAGTTTGATACACCATACATCATAATTCTTGCCATCAAACTGTGGTACTTGTTGCCACATGCCGCTGCCCCTAGCCATCTCAGAGAACCATATGACAAACACCCAAAACACCTATAAACCTCTATGATGCCAATTTGACAAATTTGAAAAAAAAAACATTATTGTTAATCACAGTAATAAAGCAAAGAAGAGATACCTCTTCAGCCATTTTTATTACTCAACCATCAGTGGAGGATCACACAATTTATCTTACATAGATCACAGTAATTTTATTTAAAAGAAATAGATTTTTCTGCAAATTTTATTCTGGCGGAGGATCATACCATTTAACTTACATAGATCACAGTAATTTTATGTAAAAGACAGATTCCCATCCAAAAAAAATAGAAAATATGTCTAAGCTATAACTAATACTACTGAAATGATTGTTAATACAACTAATACCTTGAAAATATAAAACCTGAGGAGTCGAGCATTACTATGGTGTTGTTAATTGCTGACATTTATCAAGTTCGCTTCAAAAAAAAAGGGTGTACAATATTTATCAAATCATTATACATTTTAAAAGGTTAAAAAAAGTTTACTAAGGAAGATAACCGATGGGAAATATTGCTTCAATTGCAGGGCTCTTAGGAGTACATGATCAGATGTTATTAAACCATGGGCACCAACATTAAAATGAAACAGAAAAAATTAAAATAAGAAATTGCAGATTGCATAGTGCACCAATTATATTGATAGCAGCGTTTATTTATTTCATTACATTAAATTGGAGAATAGTTTGCATAACTAATTTCACAGTATAGTAGTTTAGTTGTAACAATATTTAAACTATTATTTAATTAATTGAAGCGTTAATCTTCAACACAAACTTGATTGGCAATACAACATATTCATTTGAAGCAGGTGTTTTTTTCTACATATTCGGATTTTTGCAGGTACTTTATCATGTTGTCTGGTCACCTTCTTAAATGGAGAAGAGAATTCTCGAGTTGGATTCCCTAGTTTTGGGATTTCACCTCTCCGAACTCCCAAATTACTGGACAATCCACATGTTTCATAACCTTAGCAACTAGTGAAAGATCCTTCCCTAGACCACAACTCCCACAACTCCCGAATTACTTGGACAACAATCCATATTGAGTTACACTCTCTTGACTCCTTCATGTAGCTAAACAAATCTGTCTATTGTTCTCACACAAAGTCTAATCAAATTAATAAAATCTTTAAAATATAATTATATAACCAAATGGCCTAAATCAATGGATATCCACAACTACCACTGTCCTCTTTTTATCCACAAAAATAACCAAAAAAGTAACTCGTGTAATTATATTTTTCACAGTATAAACCATTATAAATATTGTGTTCTTGCAAATCGTGGCTTTAAGATGTCTGCAACATTGCATCAATCTGTTTTCCTACATCTCTTTGGCTTCGCATTGCTGGGCTGCTCTCGCAAATGGTAACTCCTTCCAAAAATGTAATCCTCTCTTTGATTTAGTAGTTTGTGTGCAACTTTTTTTTTTCTCTTGGTTATCTAAGTGCCCTGACTGTTTATGGTGCACAGCCTGCGCAAGGTTAATTGCAGAATGCATTGTGAAAAATGTCAAAGCGAACAGAGAACAGAGTGCAACACGCTCGGACTGAAGCTGTTGAGGATTGGTGGTCTTTTTTGGGTAACAAGATAACACATTGAGAAACTGAAAAACCTATTGGATGGTAGTTAATTTACAGCAGAAGACTTGATTGATGAAACCACGGTTTTATCTTAATGGTCGCCATTATTTGGTTTCATACGTGTTTCATACAATGAGGAAAGCACACTTGATATCGAAGCTTACTCCAAATGCTGTAATGGAAGGCTTGCTTATGACTGCACCATGAAGAGTTGCCAAAATGAAAAAAGGCATACAGTTAGAGAGTGCCGTTGCTGTATATTTTGTGATAGGTCGATGTTATGAGTGTAGAAGGTGTTTTGGTTGTTAATATGAAGAAACATTTGTCTTGATTTTGCTCTATGCTAACTTTTTGGCTTGTGTCTCAACTACCCAGAATAAAAAGTGCTTGGCTGTGCTGATTGTCGACAACAATGTGCTGTGAATTTGGCTTAAAACTATAGGCTTGATCCTGGAAGTAGCAGAAGCGTTGACTTGAGGCGTTTATTCAGTGGCAACACCAAATACTTAGATATTATTACATACTGTTTTTGGGCTTGCTTTTGGACCCTGTTCATGGGAAAAATTGTCCATATTTATCAAATTCGCTTTGCATTGTTAAAAGTGAAAATAAAGTTGTACCAAATTAGATGGGTGAAACATGGTGGTGTTGGGTTTCTAGGGATTCAATCTTGCTATCATTATAATCCTAGTGCATTCACAGGCCCACGCACTAGACTTTCTATTTACAACATTTCAACTTTACCACTTGCTCTGTCCCACAGACTAAAAGTCCTCTATTTGCTTTTATTGTAAAAGTATGAATTATGTTGTGAATATATGCAGTTTCCTTAAATTGAGCAACTGGAAAAAACACTACACATTTTTTATTTGTCTCTTTTTTTGGTCTTCTGAATGAACTGCACAATTTGATTGGAACTGTTGAACAGTGTCGAACCAAAATCTCATCTCAGTTAATCCAGAAGATAATGTCATCCCGAAGATAGACCAGGATATCTGGATCAAAACATTAGCAATACAGCTGTATCGAATTCAATATACAATATCGAACATACTTTTTTTTGTTTGATCCAGCTAAAATTTCAAAAACCCTAGTTTTTCTATTAGCTAATCACTCTAGTAGTTGGCTTCAATTGGTAATTTCTAGATCTATGGTGTGTTTTATGAAGACAAGTGTGAAATCACAGGGGTATCTTTGGCAATAGAAATGAATACGAACTATACATTTATCTGTATAAGCTAATGCCTTCAATTCTTCTTAGTCTTGTGGGGTACCATTGTCATGAATTTCTGTAGTTTAGTGACAAGGAAGAATGCTAATTAGAGTTTAAGTTTTCGATGCTATAGCATAATTCTTGAGAATAAGATTTGAAAGTACTAAACTAAAATGTAGCTTTCAGAATTCTTTTCGTTACTCGAGTCTTAATAGTTGTAATATTTAGGTCCTCCAAAACCAACAAGCCAACAAAGATTGTGCTGGGAAGATCTCTCAGGGTAGTGTCACAATGCATATATTGTACTTCAAAATTTTCACCGATTCAAACACTTTACTCCGAAAAAAATTCAAAAAATAAGTCACGCCATATAAATCTTTAGATTACCTTTTTGAAGTTGTTATTGAATAAGTCAGGATTATGTTCAGTTTTAGATGTTTTCGTAAAACAAATACACTTGTAACTTATCTTACCAAACTAAACTAGAAATGAGAACTGTACAAAAGAAACTGAGTTTACAGGTTTCACATACAAAGAAACGAGAAGAGTGAAAAACAACAAAATTAAAGGTTAAGACTACCTTAGGACCACCTGACTCAGGCCACAGAGTTGGACATCACAACCTCCACGAACATAAAAAAAAATCCAATTTCAGCTTAGATTACAAGCCTTGTGTTCATCTAGGTCCAATAGTTGTGCTTCCTGCTGTCACCCCACACAATTGTTTATTCAATACTTGATGCCATCCCTATTTTTAACATTGCAATTTAAAAATATAAAATAATTTATCTTCAGTTGAAGTCCACCTGTAAATAATGTCTATATGTTTCATTGAATAAATAATTGAACATTCTGAAAAGAAAACATTTGATGAAAATGAAAGGTTAAAGGGCCTTCCGCAACATTGAATGCATGGCTCAAGGTCCCTTAGGCCAGTTAAGAACGGCCACTAAGTAGTTTCGAGTGAAAGCTGATTTTATTACACTAGATTAAGGCAGTGTTCCACGGGGACGCGCCTCCCAGGGTCGGGGGTTCGCCCCCTACGCTTCCCACGCCCCGGGGGCTTGGGGGCTCCATGGGAAACGTTTCCCAGCGCCCCCCTTTCTGCGAAACTTGGGGAAACGCAGGTCTAGGAGTTTCCCAGATTGGGGGGCTCCCACACGCCCCCTCCTGAAAATGGGGGGCTCCGACAGACCCCGACTGCCCTCGATTTTTTAAATTTTTTTACTTAAAAAAGAAATGGTTCATTTTATATTTTAGGCTTTTACACTAAATGGTAATTTTAAAACGAAATAGAAACAAATAAAAAGAAACAAACATCGATATGATATGCTTGGCTATAACGATTACATTAAATTACACTAAACTCTTCGGGAACATAAGCAAGCTAGTATGCAAATGGTGATGGGATGAAGAATTGATATGTTTATATGTTGGGGTTCATATTTTTATTATTTTTCTTTTTTTTATAATTTTAGAGACCGACCCCCCTATGTTAGGGACCTCGACGCCTCCCCGCCCCCCCGTCCCCCAAAATACCCCAAAATTTTGGGGTGTCTCTACACGTCCCCAATGTACGTTTCCCCGCTCCCACGCCCCCGCGTCCCGGAAACTTGGTGGAACACTGGATTAAGGTAAATATAACCTTACTCTAGTTCCTTTGAGCGTTCTTCTTCCCGTTCCCAACCTAGGCCATTCAGAGCATATATAACCTTACCCGATCAAAGAATTAGGGTCCCAGAAAGGTCTTACCTGCCTGAGCATAGTGAAGAACGACCACCCCTCTAGTTGCGCTTACTACCTCTAATTAACTCCCTACTCATAAAAAGTCACAAGGATGGAAAGATTTCAATTTAGAATTTTTTTTTTATTTCTAAACATTTAACTCCCTACCTCTAATTAACTCCCTACTCATAAAATGTCACAAAGAAGAAAAGAATTTCAATTTAGAAGTTTTTTTTATTACTAAACATTGATTCTGCTATGTATGTAGAATCAGAAACCTGATGGGAATAAACAAAATAAAGTAGTATTTTCACCCAACTCATTACTGGACTCCTAAATTTAGGGCTTTTTTTCCACCCATATTTTTATGGACAAACAGCTTTATAAATCTTGTTTTCTATCTAAAATTTACAGAAGGTTTCAGGTGTATTACAATAAGGCCACTCATAAGGCAATCATAGATCTACCTTCCCAGCCTTAAGGTTAATCCATCTACCGCTAAAGGAAAGGCAGGCAATAAAGATAACAGATATTGACAACTTACATAGAAAATTGCAGATATCAATAAACTAACTCAAGTTACAGCCTTTAACTACATTTATTCCCTTCGTTCAAACAAGACTTATGCACCATGTCAGGCCTCAAGCTCAAACTCTAGCGCGCTAAAACATAACCTCAGCAGCCCAGCCAAAGAATTGCTTTGAACTTCGAAGTTCGATGCAAAGCGAACAGGGACTATGCATTAAAAATCATTAAATTCTTCGTATTACAAACTTACTGTTTAAATGTTGTAGAAGCTAACTACCCGCCACTATCCATTACTGACCTGACACAAAAGCTGAAACGAGAGGAAACGGGATCTGTTCCCTGAGAAACGAATCCCCGTTTTTGGGAAAACCGTCCTGAGAAACCATCCGTTTCCTAAGAAACGGTTTTTCAATTCTAGAAACCGAAACGACCGTAGAAAACTCCCGTTTCAGTCACGTCTCAGTTTTTACATCGTTTTTTCATAAAAACGTGAGCTGCCGCCCCGTTTCTGGTTAAACGTGAGCTCACTTTCGTAAAACAAACACTTATAACCATTACAAATATGAGTTTAATAGTGTCAGTGACCATGAGAATTGAAATGTTTGAAATTATTTTGATTTATGACCATTGGAATTGCAATGTTAGGAGTAGGCAATGATTTACAATAGGTAACCAGAAAATATAAGCGTGTAAATTTTATTTTGATGTAGCTGTAAGCAACACATTCGAAAAACAGGTGAAGGGGAAACTGTACCAAATCGAATGGTGAAATTATTTACGATTTATGGCTATACAAAAGTTTAGCAGTGGACAAAGATTAACCCCTTTTTGTAACAGCCCAATGTAGATTATTCCAAATCGAGTTTTGATGGAGCCGGAAACAACCCTGGAAAAATAGGTGGAGGAGGAAATTCATGAATTCTATGAAATTATTTTGATATATGCCCTAGTACCAGGGGGAATGTCTAAAAATGACGCTAAATTGAGAGCACCTTATGTGAGATTTTATCCGTGTTCAAACTTGTTCAGATCAATTGGAGGTTGGAGGAGATGCCAAGCTTGATCATTAGCGTGTGTAAAGATAGAGCATTTCCAATTACTTGAAAAGCTAGAAACTAAATCAGTGGCTAGAACATTTCCTTTACTTGAAGAGCTTCGTTTGCATTGTACAAATTCAACATGTTTAAGAGAAATTTCAACCAATCTGAAGATGTGTAGCAAATATGAAAGTGATTTTGGAGCCAGCTATTTTGAAAACTGGCTCAAGTGAAGATAGATTGACAGAAGTATTGAATTTAAAGAATTTAAATTCATGCTTATCCCATGTCTGGTTACAGGGTTTGTGATCCAAGTTCTGAGCCAGAAAACATTCAATCACAATACACTCATGTATAAAATGCAAGTCAGAAGCATAACATGAACAAATTCACATGCATATAATTTTTATAAATATTAAATAACAAAAGTCCAAGATTAACTATCAGTCACCCTAAAGTAGATTATTAGATTTGCAGTCTCTCTCCATTAAAAAGTAGCTAAAATAAAATATCGAAAATGGGCAGCTCTGACATTAAGATGAGGTGCACAATTTGATAACCCTATTTACCTCCTTACGCAGGATATGGAAAACTAAATGAAACGGAGACGTCACTGGAAAATATTGTAATGAAGACAGAATACATTCGAGTATAAAAATGGTCAATAAATTACCAATTGAATATTAAGAATTGGACTCGCCAAATTTTTATGATCTGGACTCCCAAAATTCTTATGATCTGCCAGCTTAATTCTTCCAACCTTATAACCTATCCTCCACATTTAAGGTCATAAGACCATGAAATTGAAATACCTGTGTTCTTTTAAAATTACATATTAACTAACATTTGTCCAAAACATTTATAGTGTTCATTTATCAAAGTTTAACTGACCAATAAGTTGGTTGGAAACACTGAAAATTCATAGATCATGGTAGGGGGTGCCTAATCAGCAGAGAGAGAGATAATGCATGGAGTGAGCATTATGGAGTGAGCATTTAGTGACAAATATCCCCTGTTTTAAAGGTGGCCATGCCTAAAATTGGCTCTTCTTGCACAAACACTGGCTTTAAATATCTAGATGCTTTGCAAGGTTAGTCTTATTCTGAATTGCTCTATCACAAATGCGAGATTTACAAAGGGAAAGAAGTCCAAGATGCTTTGCAAGGTTGGTCTTATTCTGAATTGCTCTATCACAATTGGGAGATTTACAAAGAGAAAGAAGTCCAAATCTACAGAAATACACCCAAGACTGACACACCAGTGCCATGGCATCTGGATTTCACTATAATCTTGTTAAGGAAATACAAAAAGAATTACATTAAAGAGTAAGCATGAAATTACATCAAGTCCTGAAGGACATTTAAGACTAAACATGGAATTACATGAAGCCCTAAAATTTTCAAATCAAAATTATGTTCAATGCTGATGAAAAAAAAAGAGTAAAAAATATACAAGGCTAAAAGTACACACCAATGCCATGGCGTTTGGATTCGCTATTATCTGGTTAATGAAATACACAAAGGACTTAAATTAAAAACCAAGCATGGAATTACATCAAGCCCTGAAGAACATGTAAGACTAAGCATGGAATTTGGCGAAGCCCTAAAAATTTTCAAAATCAAAATTATGTTCTCTACTGAAGAAAAACAGAGAATAAAAAATATAAAGGGCATTTAAGACTAAGCAAGGAATGACGAAGCCCTAAAATTTCCAAAATCAAAATTATGTTCTATGCTGAAGAAAAAAAGAGAATAAAAAACATACAAGGCTTAAATTACATCAATATATGTAAAGTCAAACCAGTAGCTTTACAGGGTTCAGTCTTTTTCTATACTCAAAATTTTGGACCAAAAATCAATACAACAGAATTCTACTCTAAAATACAACAGAAGCAAAATAAATATCATGAATTCAGATATAAGCCTTTCCGAGACTCATTTCCTCTATCCAGAATAAGAACCTGCTCATCATTTCACTTCTGGGTATTTTTATGGTATTTATGTTTGGCCCAACGAATGCCGGCCGAGGTCCCTTCCTTCACCTTTTTGGCCCCAACAGACGCAGCATTTTTCATCTTCTTGTTATAATCTGCTAATCTGGTTATTACCACAGACTTGTTTTTCTCTGCTCTCTCCTGGTCGTTGAACGAATAATCCCACTGCTCTGCCCATGTAAGCCCAAATGAATTTCTACGCTCTTTGGAAGCCATTAATGCGAACAAATCCTTCACACTGTGCTTCGATATCTCAAAAATACTTAAAACTGATGTTCACAACAAAAAGTGTAACAGAGGCGCTCAAACAGTAAACAAGTTGGTCAATGGAACAGTAACATCAAGCGAGCAGGTATATATATATCTATATGAACGTTACGGTCTTGAAATAATCGGCACCTCGGAGTAAGTGTCATATTTGACCGTTGAGTATTCAAATAATCGAGTATTCGAATAATATAATATCGTTTCACAACCAACGGTTCAATATGGCACTATAATCGATAAAAGATTTCTCCATTCCAAGAGTCAACTTCCCTAAAGTTGATGCTGAAATGTGGTCTAGCTATGCGCTAGTGGCACTTTGCCATCAGATTAGTTTAGCTGGGATTCTCAATGGATTTGTGCAAGAATGAATGGAATCCCCTCGGTGACATGTCATAGGATTTTCAATACAAGACGTGTGGTATGTGACCACACGTACTCGAATCATTTTCTTCATTTTCTTTATTACTGATTAAAAATGGAGTCCTCTAATTAGGGGATGATTTTGACTTTTAGGTTGATTGGTGAATTTAATTAATAAAATTTGTAATTTATATTGTTTGTTGGGTGATTTTAAGGGCAAAAATGAAATCACATGACATGAAAACCTCCCAACATCCGCACCATGTAAGATCTAGCAGTGTTTTTGCGGGTTTTGAAAATTCCGTGAATATTCACGGCGAGAAACTGGTAAAAACCAACCGGGAACAAGGGAAAAATCGTCCCATGTTTAGACAACTCCGTTAAAAATTATCCTTAAAAACAATGATGGAATTTATAGTTCCACCTCATTATTGGGAACTCTGGCCATGGAACTCTCTCTAGGGTTTTGGTCTATTTTAAATAATATAAATCTTCAAATTATTGAAACAAATGTATGCCTTGCTGAAAAATTTGCCTTCATAGGAAATGAGGTGATTTTAGTGCCCCATATCATATACCAAGGTATATAAGTTGTATCCATTCTTCGACTTAGTTCAAGTTCTCACTTATTGTTCTTGGACTTATGTTAACTAGTACTATGTGAAGGGTTGCATGCAAAGGATTACCCATGCACAATATTTAATTGTTTTTTTTTCTCTCATACACCTATATGCATGCATACATGATGAGGCTTGTTTTGGCTTCACTATTGACAAGACACTTGAGAGGGTGTTGACAACACAATAATGTTTTAATGGTCATTTCAAATGTAGTCTAATGTTGCATTGGGAGGAGTGTACCATCAGAAATAACTTAGGTTTGATTCTCAATGCATTTGTGCTTGGGAATTTCCATTCGAAATAACATGTCATAAAAGTTCAAGAACAAATTGTAGAAGTTGCATCATAAAGTCATTGTTCTTGGGCTTACGCCAACTAGTCATCTATGAAGAATCATCGACAAACCATTATTCTTATTTGTCGTTCTATTCCTCTAACACATTGACTACCTCTGAAATGGCCAAGACACAAGGTATTTTTTTTCTTATGAACATTTGGGAGTGTCATTAACCATGTAGCCAACTTTGTGTTTGTTCCTTCCACAATGCTTATTATGATAGATTTTCCATTGACAAGACACATACAACGATGTTGACCATTCGGTTTTAGAATGTTCTAATACGATGTGACTCATAGTGTCGAGGGCCCCCAATGCTCTAGAGGTTAACATAGATGCTTGAAGTCCAAAGAACATTTCTCAACTTGGGCCTAAATTTGCAAATATAAACTAGCCACAAGTAAATGAAATATATTGTTTTGCTTTATTCTTTAACTTATTATGCAACCAAGTTTCCTTACATGGATGAGTATTCAACTATGAAAACATGCCACATAACATCATCATCAACAATCTTGACTCTCTTGTCCCTAAGGAGAGAAGCTTTCATCAAGACAATTAGCACTGAATGGATGCCTTACATCGACTATCTACCTCGGGTACTGCAGATTTTCGAATCTACAAAAAAAGTGCTTAAGAGTATCAAAACAATTGTAGAGGATCCAAATAGATTGGGCTACCCCTAGAAAGCATGGCCCTTAGCCAACACCAGAGCTCCATCCAACAAAGACCACACAAAAATGTATTTCTTAAGATCTAGTGGTGACTTCCATATCCCCTGAAGCCAAAAGAGCCATGTTGAGAGCTTTGGTTGTAACCCCTAGGTTGTATCAAGCACTAGATATGGGGTGAACGATCCATAGCTTTGTATTGGACAAAGGAAATTTTCCTCACCCAGGCCCCCTACCCTTTGACCAATATCTTGGAGGGGTAATAGTGGTGGCCCTTAGTTTGAACAACTAATAATTAAAATTTGCAGTCTAAATTTTATCAAATAAAAATAAAACTGCTAAAATTATTATGTTCGAATATTTGCTTCGTTTGAATGACAATCCCCACTTGTAGTTCTCTTGTTTTGGCATTTTGTCCACCTCTAAATTGGCCAATGAGACACATGGGATTTTTTTGGTTTAATGGTGACTTGGGAGAATCATTGTGCCAACAAACCCACTATATGTGCTTTCCACTCATAGTCCTACTTGCATGCATAATATAGTGATAAGGCTTGCTTTAGCTTGACTTAGATGATAATACAATTACAGGGGTGTTGACGACCCATTTATGTTTCAATTCCAAGTGCAAATGTGGTCTAGAGGTGCATTTGTGGGAACGTGTCATTTCAATTGGCTTAGGTTCAACCCTCAATACATTTCTCCTTGGGAATCCCAAACTTACTGGTAATAAGGTTACCATATTGTAATCAAGGCTATAATAAGGCCTCAATATGTAGTCATAGAAACAATTTGGGAATCTCTAAAGAGTATAAATCCTTTAGTCATAACTTGGGTACATACCTAATCCATCAATATTTTTTGAAACACAAAAACAAAACCAATAGAGCCCTCAAACATAAACTCGTGGTGCATTTTCCAAATAGAAAACATATACATATCTGAATACAATGACACAAGAGACTTTAACTAAGATTCAAAACAAGTTCAAATCATTGAGCATGGTTTCTCTCCAATGAATTGAGCCCTGGAACATATATGATAACTTATTTTGAACTTGGTTCCAACATTGGCGAGCACCTCGACATTCCCATAGTATATGTTTGAGTGACTCGGGATTGGAACACAAAGGGCATTTCTCATTAGTGAAGCCAACCATGAAAAAATCGGTATCCATTTTTTTGCAAGTCTAACATTACTCGATAACACCTATTGGATAACCAACCATGAAAAAACTCCGAGATTTTTTTAAAGTCCAGAATACCAAACTTTGCTTAACGAAATAATGCATTTAAATGTTGCATTTGATGAAGACCCATGTACATTCAATGAGGATCCAAATGGTCTTATTATGCAAAAAAATATAAACTTGTTGTTGTTGTTGTATTCATAAATATAATTATCATAAGCTCACTACCAGTTTCTCTAAATTGGACCCTAAATTATTTTGTCCCCTTTAGGGAGATCCCCTACCCATGGAAAGATTTGTCAATCTTTAATGGAAGTCATATCAATAGGTCACAAGGATTTATGGGGGGGGGGGGGGGGGGGGGGGGGGTAGGGTCCTTCATTCTAACCACATCTTGTAGGTCTCTCAATAAGAGAATTTCCTTTTTACTTTCTCTTTTTTTGCATGAAACCCATGAATTTATGCTATGACAAAAAATTTCATCCCATGGCATTTAAGTCGTGTTGATAGAGCTCATGAGAGTTTGTTCTTATTTTAAGGATATTAGTTTTCTTCTTTACATTAGCTTAAACAATCCATTTAAAACCCGAAATTTTATCTTTAGTTTTAGTTAAATCTACACATGGGTAGTTATAATGTCGTTGAAAAAGATGATAAGCAAATCACAAAAAATATTTTAAAAATAAAAAAGATAACATTTTTGAAATTAAGGATGAGGAAGTATATAATAATTATATCTTATGAAGTATAAGATAACATTATAACAATAATGCTATCTTATAAATTATAAGATAACATTATAACAATAATGTTATCTTATAAAATCTAAAATCAACCAAATTTGTTGGAATCGCACTACAAACAAGAAAACCTGCAACCTTGAATCTTATGACCTAGTGAATGAGCCGCTAAAGCATCCATGGATCCACCGGATCCTCCAGACTTTGACCAAAATATTCAACTAGATGAAGTATTCCATCGACTAGCAGATGAGCAAACAGTTAAATCTTCTACATACCTCTGCATCTTGTTTTTTGAAGAGAAAGATCGCTCTGACAATCAAGATCTCATGTGTTTCAACAAAAAAAAGCTATTGGACTATATGAAAGAGGATTGGTAGGGTTATTCACTGGGATTTGTCCCTCCCCATAGGCCATGGAGATATGGGTAAATAAGAATTTGAATCCTCTTTTGACAAGTAGGATGAGATGATATTTTTATGGAAGGGGATACAATGTGTTCCTCTTTGAGTTTAAAGTGGATTAGGATTTAATTTTTCGAAATGGACCATACTTCATGGGCCCTCGAGGTATGTATTTAAATATATTGAACATGTCATTTAATCCTGAAAATGGTATTCCTACTATTGTCCTAGTTTAGGTAAAATCACCACATCTTCCATTGCATTATTGGCTTGATGATGTATTGGCAACTATTGGAAAGTTCAAAAACAATAGGAGATCTGCAATAAGAATTTTTCCAATTCAACAAGTTTCGAACCTATTAAGAAGATTCATCCTCAGGAGAAATAGACTCTCGACACTTGATTATGATGATATATTGACAAATCTAAACCTAAATCTCCCATGTTCTCTTGTGTTCAAATTTGTGTTGAGGTGGATCTAGATAAGAGACTCCTAGAGGTAGTAAATCTCATCATGGATAGTTAGCCACATGAGCAAAAATTAGACTATGATCAAATACCTTTTAAATGCAACCAGTGTCATGAATATGGGCACTTTGCAAGGAATTGTTCAAAAAATGAAGTGAAGGAATTAGAAAAAGAGCTAGTAAAGGAACGATAGAGGGTAACAAAAAAAAAAGAAAAAAAATCAGATAAACTCAGATGCTACTAACTATTCAGAACCCTCAAATTCCATTCAATTCCAACCATTGGCTGATGTAGGAGATCTTGAAGGCCAAGAAGTAGAACCAGTGAAGCAAGACCAAGTAGATAGGCAGTCTGATCCACAACCAATTATAGAAAAAAAGGGATGGAAGGCTATTTATGATCCCTAACAAAGCATCCAATAATAAAAAACAATTCTCAATTGATCAGTGAGCCACTTGATTATACATATGTGCAAGTAGGGAAAAATTCTTAGCATACTCATGATGAACCTTGGAGGAAATGGAAGAAGATAGATTAGTAAGTAAAAAATCAAGAAGAAGATCCCAAAAGACTTTACGAGAAGAGGAAGCAGATATAGAAAAATAGTTGGGAAAATATGATTCTCTTTATATGCTTATAAAAGGCACACCATCGAGTAAAAAAGGAAGAAAAGGGGAAGGCAGAAGTAAAACTGATTCACAATCAAATACATTATGAATATTGTCTCTTGGAACTCTAGAGGCTTTGGAGCAACATAGAAAGTAGAGATAGTGAAGCATATGATACATAAAGAACGACTCCCCCTTCTTTTACTCTAGGAAACAAAAATGGAAGCAATCGAAGTAATTCAAGTATTCCAAAAAATTGGAAAAACAGTTCAGGAACTATTAAGATCTCACTAGGAGCCTCAGAAGGATTAGCTTTGTTTTGGAATATGAATAAATTTCCTTTTAGACAACCAAAAGAATACATTCATTAGATCATGGAAGGACTTGAAGTCATTGGAAGTCAGGAAATTTTTAAAATGTGTAATGTTTATAGACCAATGCATTACAATATCAACACTACAAGGAAAAGTCCGTGTAGCGGAGGTTATAGTGAATGCTCCTCTCAAAAGAGTCCAAATATTCGTTTATAGTGGAAGTGAGCGACCAAAGGTTTTAGTGAAGGTTTTTTTATCGATGCACTTATTTTAATCCAAACGCAACGATGTGTTCATAAAAAGATATATCTGGAAGCCATATACAAAACCGATGTGTTAAAAAATGCCCTGTGCATTTCCATAAACATAAATGCCCCAGTGTGTGTTTACAGATAACGCACCAGGTAAACTATCAATTCTATCGCACCATGTTAGAAAAAACTATCAATAAAAATATTAATTAAAAAACTTGCATTATTTTAAAAACCCTAGCATGGTGCATTAATTAAAACGACATGCATTGGTGCGTTTGGCAATAAACCCCTTGGTGCGTTACATAGACAATAACACACCACTGTATTAACATACTTTTATTGAAATATCTCGCAAAATTTTGAAAAAAAATAACCAGTGCACTCCATTTTTTGAAACACCCCAGTGCATTTCAAAGGAAAAAGCACACCATTTATTATTATTAAAAAAATAAAACAAATGGGATCAAATTTGGCCCAAGCGGCGATTTGGATGACGTGGAGAGCGATTACAGAGGAGATTGGCGTTAGATCCAAGGCGTGAGCAGGCCAACGATCAGCGTAAGCTCCGAGGCTGCATGCAAGCCTCTGCCTGGTTTGATTGAGCTGCTATCTAAATTGTTGGGTTTGTTGGATTGTTGCTGGATTGCATTGGTGGCCCTCCCATCTGAACCCATGCTTTGAAGCTGGGCCGGATCGGGTGGGGCAGCACGATGGTTGAGGAGGTAGGCGGTGATTCATCACCTAATCGCTCGGAAGCCTTCGATAGGCTAATCACCAATCACGCCAAACGAACAGGCAAAAGAGAATTACCGAATTTCGTCAAAAGAATAGAAGATGTGCCGGAGGTAGCCCTCCCCCCAGAAGAAACGATTCGGGTTGCCCTGTCATTGGCAGACCAAGCTCTGATTGGGAAATTCACAGGGCTCTGGTCCTCACCCAAAACCACCGATAGCTGGGTCCAAAGGAACTGGCGACCACTAATATCCCAAAACATAGCCTCCTACTCCGTCGGAAGGGGATACTTCCTCTTCGACTTCGAATCCAAAGAAGGAAAAGACTTAATCTTCAGGAATGGGCCCTACTTCATGGGGCCACAAGGTCTCTACCTCAATGGATGGATGTCGAACTTTGATCCTGAAGTCGATACCCCTAAAGTTGTGCCAGTCTAGGTTAGACTGCCCAATCTACCTATGCACTGTTGGAACCCCAAATCCCTACATGCTATAGGGAACGCACTGGGAAAATATATCGACTTGGCCAGTCCAAAGGACCAATATGCCTATGCCCGCATATGCATTGAGGTCGATCTCGAAGCTGGATTTCCAGAAGCAATAAACCTAACAGTGGGGAACTGGTCCCATATCCAAAAACTGGATTATGAACAACTCCCCTTCAAATGCAGAGGATGCCATGAGTATGGGCACTTCATCCGAAACTGCCCTAAAACACCTGAAAGCCAACACGAGAAGGGGGAAGGATGGCATAGGGTGAATAGATCCAGATCTAAAAATCAAGTCGGAGGGGGACCTAAGAAGGGTGATGGGAGTGGAGCTAGTCCATTCGAAAAATCCCAAGAGCCCTCAAAGACTACAGAATCAGCGGAAGCAAGGGATGACACTATCGAAATAGAAGATAGATATAGCTATGAAGAAAGCAAAGAACCAGAAGCAGTCATCTCAGATCAAGTGAAAGACAATGAGGAAGGAATAGCAGAAACAAAAGAAGGAGAAAGTCAGGGAAAATCTGAAGAAGAACCTGAATCGGAAGAGGAAGAAGGGGAAATTGAAATAACTACTCCAAGAATGGCCAAAACAAAAGGGAGGAAATCTAGAAAAGAAGTACGGGAGCAAGCAACATATAAGTATAAGCTGCAAGGATCCCAGCTAACCCTGGAAAAGCTGCTGAAAAACCCAAGAAACACCTGTCAGCATGGGCATGCCCCGAAAGGGATGCCCATAGCCACCAAAAGTAAGTAATGAAGGCAATTTCCTGGAACTGCAGAGGGCTCGGAAGTAAAGGCAAGGAAGAAGCTATGCTAGATCTAATCTCCCTTCACCAACCAGACATCTTGCTGATCCAAGAAACCAAGATGGAGGAGGTTGCATTCCTCCAAGTTAGTGAAAAATTTTGGAAAAAAAAAGGCACCGCTGCATTAAGTTCTAGGGGAGCATCCGGGGGTATAGGAACTCTATGGGATGACAGAAAATATGAAGCTATGGCCATAAAAAACAGCACCCACTGGATCCTCACCGTGCTGAGGCAAAAAGACTCCAATTCTCTGGTAAGTATATTCAACATATATGCACCTAACTCTTATGGCGAAAAAATAAATTGTTGGACTCTTCTCCATGAAGAAAGAAGTAATCTGCAGGGCAATGTCATTCTGGCCGGGGACCTGAATGTCATCCTTAGTCAGGATGAAAAGAGAGGGGGATCTAGATCCAGAGACCCCATCATAGAAATTGTGGAAGATACTATCATGGCCTGGGATCTCATTGACATTAAGCCTACTACAGGTAAATATTCCTGGAACAATAGGAGGATCGGTCCTGGGCACATTGCGGCCAGACTTGATCGATTCCTGGTTCAAGATAATTTTCTCCTGCTAGACCTAATTATAACATCCAAAATCTTACCTTTCGGAGGCTCCGATCATAAGCCCATCCTTCTGGAAATGGTGCAAGAAAAAAATCTTGGCCCTATACCGTTCAGATTTAACCCCATGTGGGCCAAGCATGATGAATTCTTAAAAATTGTAGCAAAATCATGGGCTCATCCGGTTACAGGCTCTCCCTTCTTTGTCTGGGAGGAGAAGCTGAGAAGGCTCAAGAAAAATTTGAAGAACTGGGCCAAGACGCTTCCTCATCCAAACAACTCTAAACTCCAAGCTATCCACGCACTGGAGTCTCACCAGGCCGATATGGAGGACAAACCAGTGACTCTTAATGACATTCAAAAGGAGGCAACTCTGCAATTGAACCTTCACGCGGCCTGTAGACAAGAGGATGAATGGTGGCGTCTTAAATCCAGATGTAAATGGCTGAAGGACGGTGATAGAAACTCCAGCTTCTTCCACAAATTGGCTAAGGTTAGGAAAAGCCATAACAGCGTTCTCAAGATTCAGGTCAACGACAGGGTAATTAGCCAATTCGATGAAATTAAGGCTGAAGCCACCAATTACTTCAGCAAGTTGTTCACCGATCAGCCTACTCCTAACGACGCCCAGCTTCTGACTCTCATCCCCAGTTCAATTAAGAGCAAAGACAACGATCAATTGAATAGAGTCATCACGCTGGATGAGATCAAAGAAGCAGTCGCTATCATGGAGGAGGATAGAGCCCCCGAACCAGACGAGTATAATGTGAATTTCATATCAATCTGCTGGGACATTATTAAAAAAGATTTACTAAAAATGGTCAGAAAGTCTCAGAATTGTAGCAAGATCGGAGGAAGTACGAACTCAGCCTTCTTGGCCCTCATCCCCAAGGAGAAAGAAGCTAATTCCTTTGATAGGTTCCGGCCAATATCCCTGTGTAACATAGGATAAAAAAATCATCACTAAGATCATGGCCACTAGATTAAAGCATATTTTGCCAAACATTATCCCAGAGAACCAAAGCGGATTCATTAAAGGAAGGAAGCTCTGGGATAATATCATCTTAGTGCAAGAAGCCATCCACTCTAGCCTAAAGAATGGAGACAAAGGAATGGTGGTGAAACTAGATCTAGCAAACGCTTTTGACAGAGTTAGCCATCCATTCCTCCTCCAAGTAATGCTGAGATTTGGATTTGCTCCCAAATTTGTCTCTTGGGTCAAGGCCTACATCAGCAAGCCATGGATTTCCCCTCTCATTAACGGAAGAGATGCTCCATTATTTCAAGCTACGAGAGGACTGAGGCAAGGATGCCCGCTCTCACCTCTACTTTACGCCATTCAGTCCTCGGTACTTAGTTTCCAATTGGAAAACGCCAGACAAGAGCAGGAGCTTCCAGGCATAAGGCTCGCTAGAGAAACCAAAGATATCAACCATTCACAATTTGTCGATGACACCATCTTAATGGGAGGTACCAACCATATTATAGCTCGTCGATTCAAGACTGAACTGAACCGTTACTGCCAGGCCTCTAGAAGTAAAATCAATCTTAGGAAGAGTCAGATCTTCGAATGGAACATTGACCCTAGGGAAATGTTAGATATATCCCGGATTCTAAATATGAATGGAGTTGTTAGTTGGGACTCCTTCAAATACCTAGGGGTGCCTATTTTCAAAATAAAATCCAAATCCTCGGATTGGAACCCCATAGTGGAAAAAATTACAAGGAAAATCTCGGGTTGGGGGACTGCATGGCTAAATCTGGCTGGGAAGGTAGTATTAGTTAAAGCTGTCCTGAACAGCTACTTGCTCTACCAATGCTCCCTACTCCTTGCTCCTGTCAAAATCATAAATCAAATTGAGGGTTTAATGAGATCCTTTCTCTGGAATGGTGGGAACAATGGAGGAGGCAAAAAGTATGCTCTGGTAAGTTGGAAAACAATTAAGCTAGCAAGAAATGAGGGAGGACTTCAAATCAGGAACCTCAAATTTCAAAACTTGGCCATTGGAGCCAAATTACTTTGGAATATGCTTGAATCAAACCATCCTGGTGTAGTCGGGTTCTTTAAAACAAATACTTCCCCGAATCAAGGCTCAGATGCCTGGAAGGAGAGCACGTGAGAACAAAGGGATCCCCCATCTTCAATCTCTGTAAAAAAACTCTATCTCAATTTATTGAAAAGTTACACTGGATACCGGGTAATGGGAAAGCCATAAAACTCTGGCAAGATTTGATTCTAGGGAAATCCCCTCCACGTCTACCATGTCTGCAGCTATGGATGGAGGCGAGAGGACTGAATACGCTATGGAGTATCTCTGAGTGGGAGTTGAATTACCCACATCGGTGGACAACGTGGGCATTGCCGGACTGCCCAGCAGGATGAAAAACAACAACTGATCTCCCATCTGGCCAAGATTGCACCGATCTCCATTAGCCTGAAGGATAGACGTGGATGGGGCAAAAGAACAGGTATCTACACGACGGCTGAAGGGTACTTAGAGTACGCTGCAAACTATAATGTGCCAACGAATCCTGAGATTTGGAACAACATTTGGAATAATAGAACGCTGCCCAAAATCGAGGTGTTCAATTGGACATTGATCCATCAAATATTTTTAACAGGAGAGAACCTGGAGAAAAGGGGGATAGCAGGCCCATTCCGCTGCCCTCTCTGTGCTGTAAATTCAGAATCTATTTCTCATCTTTTTTTAAGTGCCCATATGCCATATCAATTTGGAAGGAAGTAATGCAGAATGGCGGTGATGGGTTTCAATGGACTGGAAGTATTTAGGATTACTTCATCAATTGGGAAAAAATGTACCAGGGCGAGTTGGCTTAGAAGAATGGTGTGAGAGCCTGCTGGCTGAAACTACCTAAAATCGTCTGCTGGTGCATCTGGATAGAAAGAAATCAGAGAATTTTTCAAAATAAGAATCAACCAACGTGGAAGTTAAATGTTAAAATTAATGCTCTACTTGGTGAGGTGGTAAGAAGTACCACGATACCATATAACAAAGCCGAGTTGACAGAAAAAGAAAATAAATGGATGCAAAGTCTCAATATTCATGAAGCTAATAGTACAGCTCCCAACAATTTGGAGGAATGGGAAATTCGAATGGATAAATATCATTTCGAGAATTGGTTAAGAGAACGGAAGATTTTCAAATTGTTCTTTGATGGAGCTTCAAAAGGGAATCCGGGAAAAGTGGGAGGAGGTGGAGTTGTCATAAATCCCAGAGGGAAAGTTGAAATTGAATACTCTTGGAACATTGGGTATGACTCTAATAATATGGCTGAAGCATATGGGCTCTGGCAAGGCCTCAAGCAGGAACAAAAAGAAGGAGCGGATGAAGTTGTGGTTATTGCAGATTCTAGGCTAATTATCCAAGCAATGAGTGGGGGAAGAAGGGGCAAAAATGAGCGGATGGAAAGATTGATAAAAAGAATCATATCTATGGCTAAAAGGTTCAGGAAGATAGAATTCTATCATGTTCTTAGGGAACTTAATATGAGGGCGGATAGTGCAGCTAATAAATTTATAGATATAGGGTGTTATGAACTTAAGGTTAATTCGATGGTAAGCATGGAAATTCCCCCATAGTTTGCATGCCTTCTGACTATGGATGGGGAAATTTAGTGGCTGGTTGTACTCTAGATCAACGTTTTTCAGCTAAGTCAATTATATTAATATAACCGTTTTTGTTAAAAAATAAAACAAATAAAACAAATAATTTTATTACAAAACCAGTTAATATATTATCAAAAAACCCTATATTTGGTGTTTTGTGATTATTTGATGCACTAGTGCTCTATCTTGTTAGATGCTTCGAAACATGGGTTATTAAAAAAACAAAGGGTAAAACTCATTTTTACCCTCCTCAATGCATTTTGATCCCATCTGCACCAGTGCTGAACTTCACCCACTTGGACGACATGGACAAATTCTCCACTCCTATTGGTTGTTCCTCCTAGTTTGAATTTTTCCAAATGGTGGGAACAAATTGAAACTTTCCATATATTTCCAATATGTCACCTTGACGAGCCNACATGGACAAATTCTCCACTCCTATTGGTTGTTCCTCCTAGTTTGAATTTTTCCAAATGGTGGGAACAAATTGAAACTTTCCATATATTTCCAATATGTCCCCTTGACGAGCCATTCCCTAGGTAGATTGAAACACTATTGTGCAGTGCGTTCGATCCTTTTGGCTCGCAACACAAGGCAATGTGCCCTGTAAATTTTTACAGGATGCACTACTTCTGGTGCGAGCCAAACGACTCGAACACACCACCACACCGTAAAACACTATTAAAAGACATTGAAATGGTAATTGGTGTGTTCAATATTGGAGAGCACCGGTTATCGAACACACTTAAATGTATTGAATGCACCGGTTAACAATACCTACAAAAGAAAAAAAATTATATGGTGCACCTACAATTGTCAGTGCATCGGTATTGGTGCTCTAACGTTCCATAGACGCACTGTGAACATATTCCCAATAAGCAATTACATTTGTGAAATTAAGTGAACTCCTCGTTAACGTTGTGCTTACTTTAACTAGAACATTGTTAACAGAATAGTATAAATCGAAATGCCAATATACACAATTTTGCGATGTGCCTATGGCACGTCATTGCATCGATATTGGTGCGTTGATGTGCCATAGGCACACTATGAACATAATCCCAATAACCAGTAGCATTTGTTAAATTATGGTGTGTTTTGTTTAAGTGAACGTGTCATTAACATTATTATTACTTGAACTAAATGGACTGTTAACTAAATAGTATAACTCAAAGTGCCAATATACATAATTTTGCGGTGCTCCTTGGGCATATCATTACACCAGTAGCGGTGCACTGACGTGCCATAGGCGCACCATCAATAATTTTATATAATGATCCATATTTATGCAGGAACGCAATAGAATACACAAATAACCATAGAAACAAATATGCAGCGGAAATAACACTTCATTTCATTAATCAAAGAACTGAAACTTGTTTACATACAGAATGAAAATAAACTAGCTAGAGTGCTCGTAGCTTATCTCTGAGAAGAGATGTGGCGGCTACATGCCTCTGAACTCTGTGTTACAATGAGGCTTGAAGGCCTATATATTATTGAGAAACAATGGAAACCCTACACATCCAAAAACCTAACCCTAGGAGGTGAAACGCCAGAATGTGGGCCCCGTTGGGTAACTTGGTACATCAATTTCTCGAGGTCGTAACTTTGGCATACTACCTCCGTTTGACATACATGATACATTGTTAGAAATATATCTTCAAGGACTACATCGATAAACAACAAATATCAAGTTTGAAGTCTGGAACGGACCCATATTTTCCCGACCATTCGATGCCGAAAAAACGTCGTTTAGGGCCTCAAAATGGCTCCGGAAGTTTAGGACTCGAAAACTACCAAAAATAGTGAATTGTGCTACAATTAAGGAAAATGGAAAACTGAAAGAAAGAATGGTGGGGGTCCAAGTGGAATTAGTGGGTGGCCACCAATATCCTCCTGGATCATATAAAAATTTAAATTTTAATAAATGCGGTGTGTTTAAATAATTCAAGCGCACCGTATACCATGCGCATGTGTTGATAAAATGCACAAACAAGAAAATTTCTATATTAGCTTAGAAACTCATAATTTAACGACGCTCTTACTAGACGTTGATGGATCGTTGTTCAGTGCGTTGATGTGTTTTAAGCACATCATTAACCAAAATTTATAAAACGTCTTGGTGTGTATTGTATTTGATGCACCAAATAATTATTTTAAATATATTTAATTATATTACTGGTGCACGATACTTATTTTACCACACCAATAACAATGCTTAAGATATGAAATCGCACCGTTAGCAGTGTGTTACTGTGAATTAGGCGCACCAAAGGTTTTTTCGCAAAAAAGAAATAGTACATATAATGTTCATATATTGCTTTTGCATGTATATTTATGAGACCAATTGATGTAACATTAGAGGAACTTTGAGGTCTAAAATGGGCCTCCTAAGGAAAATAATAAAATAATAGTTAAAATAATAAAATAATAGCTATTAATTTTGGAGGAAGAATGAAAAAAACTACTTTTTGTGTTCGTATTTTCGACATATCTCCCTGTGTTTTTACTCAAATTCTGAGTGGGAGAGATCCTTGGATGCGGAATTAAATTCTGCATCCAACGATCTCTCCCTCTTGAAATTTGAGTAAAACCACAGGGAGATATGTCAAAAATACGAATTAAAAAAAGTAATTTTCTTTTATGACAAATATGTCAATTCAACCATTATGGCTGACTCATTTTATTGAAATTCTATTGGTTCTTGAATTCCAACTCCCAAAATTTATTGTTGGCGCATTTTCTTAAAAGGCCCATTTTAGACCCCAAATTTCCTCTAATGAATGTCAACAGATACATCAACGTCGCTAGGCTAGGAAATAGCAGCAACCACGTGTTGATTAATATAACTTCATGAGAGAGGGGGAGAGATTTATTCCCTCTCCCCCTTCACCCTCAAACTGGATTCCTCTTGAGGAATGTTGGCCTCCTCAAGTTGTATGAAGAGGCAATATCTCTCAAGGGGAATAGTACATTTTTGTCCTTGTTGATCGCATGTTGGGATCATTATAGGAAATATTTTAGAGTTGGTCTAAATGAATGGTACCATCCCACTAAGGAGGACATTTATTTTATCACTTGGTTCTATAAAAGAGGTGAGGACTTACCTGAGTTCCTTGAGGTCCCAACTAGAGTTGTAGCAAGGACTCAGCTCGTATATGTTCAAATATATGTCGATCCCTAGATTGTTAACCTTGTGCAGTTCTAGGTGTGCAGTGGGAAACTTTCTATTTCTGCTTTTGGTGGAGAGGATGTGAGGTGCCTCTACTATTTGGTGGTGACCATCGCACATCATACCACTGATGGGAAGCACATTAGCTTCCCTTTATTATATAATGTTGATTCTTTAGTGTAGAGACCTAGATGCATTAGGTGGTCTGCTATTTTTTATACTACACTTTCATTTTGCTCTTACCCGATATCGGGTGTGTCTTAACGAGAGGGGGGGATTCCCTTTGGGTTTAGATTTATTTTGTTTATTTTTTAAAATATTTCCGACCACTAGGCCATGTTTTAAGTGGTGCCCTCCTAGGTTGATGACATATGTGTGCATGGGCATGTGGGAGGATATGATGCCCAGGAGGGAGCAGCCAGAATCTCTAACGAGGTTTACCCTGGATGTCTTGCATATGCTAGGCAACTTAGAGGTCATATTAGATATTGCTGCATTTCCATATGTGGGATTAGATTGGAGAGTGTGCCATAACATCTTATTCACTCGGGATGAGCCACCAGATGATAGAGGTAATTAAATTTAACATTATGTTTAAATTAGTCAAATAGTTGCATTTTATTCTCTTTATACTTAATGTAAATGAAATATATTTTAAATTGTATATTAAATTCATGTTTAATGAAATTGTCTAATTATTGTTGGCATGTATTATATATTTTATAGATATCGACACTTTTAATGTTGATGTCCAGCCTCCTCCGACTCAGAATGAGGAGATGAAGGTGGAGGTAGATCAACCTGAGGTCGCTCAGTTAGGCATTAGACCTGGGCCGAAGCCGAGGGAGAGGTTTTGACAAGATGTCATTGATCGAATAATGATATTGCTAGTAGATGTGGGGGTTAATCCTATGCCTACTAGATATCAAGGACCATCGATTTGTGGAGCTGTGGAGGATGCTTCCTTAAAATTTGAAGAAATTGATGCAACATGTTGTTGGAGCATGTGATGTTATATCTGATGCTCTTCATAGCAGTTCTTTGACGCATGCTGGTAGAAATCCTCGACTGACTCCTACTCCATCTCCTTCTCTATTAGTTACTTCGCTTGCTGACATAGCCTCCCTATCCTGTGCACCTTGTCCTTTGCCTCCACCTACTCCTCCACCTTCGAAATATCAGCCAACTCCTCCTGATCCTCCTTTATCATCTCAAACGTCTCCTCCACCTCCTCCTCCTCCACCTCCCCCTCCTTCGACGGATCCAGTATCTAATATGTTATACCTATCTGACCAACCAACCTTTGATCTGTTATACCTATTCGATCGACCAACCATCCTTTGATAAGTTATACCTATTCGACTAACCAACCTCTGTAGATCCATCAACTCCCCATGATTCTCATCCACTAGTCCCCTCAGCTTTGGAGAGGATGCTCAAATCAGGTGAGATGATCTGGATTCCTAGTGATGTATTTCCTATTGATCTACATGCTAGTTTATTTCCTAGCAGAGGTACTAATGATGCCTCTAGCTCTACTATCGGAGGTGTTGATACATTTGGTGGGTCAACAAATAGTGATGATGATGATATGGTTATGGGGGTGGACTAGACATGTATATTTGACATTTATCATCAATTTTATGTTATTGTTTACATAGACACACATACACACACATCATTTTCCATTTTGCATATGTTGATGTTGATGATTATGTTGATGTCTATTTATATGTTGATGGTTATGATGTGTATGTTAAGGCAGGTTCGATGATGTTCATTAGATGTTTGTGTTTTCCATTTTGCAGATGATGATGTTGTTGTTTATTTGTATGTTGATGGTGATCATGATATATATGTTAGGTCAAGTTCGATGATGATCATTATATGTTTGTGATGGCTATGTTAGAAAATGGAACTTGTGTTTTTTTACATGTTATTCTTAGATCATATGTGTGTTAGATGATGTTTAAATCTGTAAGATGTATATGTTAGATGAATATGTAACGTAATGTTTATTAGTTTTATGTTAATGATGGTATGATGGTGTGTATTTTTATGTTTGTTAGATGGTGACAATGATAATGATGGTGTGTTTATGTTTATATAATATAATTAAATCAAAGATATCATCGAATTAAATATTTTTGTGAATTTTGTATTGATAATGCAAGATGAAGTTGTGGCAACTACATGATGTATGATTGTTGTATAATTTGTCATAGTATCATGTTTATAATTTTTGTATTGTTTGTCATAGTCTTATGCTTATGTAATATTTTTTTATTAATTTGGTTTTCATATTGTTCTCATATAATTTGTATGGATACTTTCATTTATTGTAAATTTCTTAATAATGCAACAAAATTTGTCGTAATATTATACTTATATAATCATATATATTGTTATGTTGTAACTTTATGTTGAGCATTATGAAATAATATATAATGTGATTTAATTTTAAGGAAATTATATATATATATATATATAATAAACAACATGGGGTCCAACATACATAGGGGTCAAAGGAGGAAGTCCTCCAGATCACACATCTCAGTCAAAGTAAGGGTAAAGATCCAGTATGAATGGGTCGGATGGGTGGAGATAGTGAAAGGTGATGCTAAGGCTAACAACCAGACGAAAGTGACCAAGTCTATACCAACGGTGGAGAAAGAACCAATGTGCATAAAAAAGAGCCTTGCAATCAAGGCACCTGACTACTCCATCATTCATCCTATGATAATAAAAAATGAAACAAAGGATCACTCAGCTAGTCACCTAATGTCAAGTCAAACCACTAATATAAATAAATATAAATAAAGGAGACAAAACATAACATCCATGTGCAATACCATATACCTTCTCTAACATATATCTGCTCTGTTGCATGAATCTAGACTATGATTTATGATAAATTGATTTGGAATTGGAATTCAGATACTTGTACAAGTACAACTAAGGATGCATACATTGTGATGGCACAGGAAACTACCTTTTTGGATCCTAAACGGTGGTATAAGAAGATATGGAAGTGGAACTTGCCTTCAAAATTATGTTGCTTTTTCTGGTTTGCCCTTGAAAATTGCGTTAAGACCTGGGATAATTTGATGATCAAAGGATGGAATGGTCTAAATTTTTGTTCTATATGCAAACAGAATTTGGAGTATGTGGATCATATCTTGTTTTGTGTCCTTTTTCAATTCAAATATGGAAAAATGTCAACCATTTGTTGAAAATTGATCAGGTTTTTAGTCATCTTCCTCTTGAGCAGAACTTTCATCAATGGTTTTTAAATTGTTCAAGTCATAACACCTTACCTATATTTTTTTCTTGGGGCATCTGGACTTCCATGAATACACTCTTATTTGAGAACAAGACGGTTATCATGGATGAAATATGTGTACAAATTCCCAGTGTTTATAAGGATTATCAGTCTATTGAAATTTGCAGACCAAAAAACAAAGTGAAAGGTGATATTTCTTTAATAAAGGATGTTGTTGGTTTTTTATGGTGTCGGAAAAGATGGTCTTTCTACAGCTAGAGTTCATTTTACTGGATGAAAAACAATTCTTTAAGTTGAATTTAAATTGTGGTAGAGGAACAAATACAAGGCTGAATTATTAGCCTTATGGTGTTTATGTAAGGTGGCACTAACTTTTGGTCATGATGCAATTAAGATTTATGGTGACTCTCAAGTCATTGTAAATTGGGAAAAGGATATTGGAATATTACAGGTTATAAATCTAGCTAATTGGTATAGCAGAACCAAACTTTTACTTTCAAGTTTTAATAGTATGGAGATCATTCATACTTATAGGAAAAACAATGGAGTTACGGATTTGTTATCGAAAAGGCTTTGCTTTCAGAAGAAGGAATTTTACTATGAGAAGAATATATTGAGAACCAACTTGAATGCAGTGGCTCCTAAAATATGTACATAGTTAGTTATGCTCCTTTTTGTTAGTTGGTGTTTGTGTCACTTTTTTTAATGTATTCAGGTAAATCCTGTGTGGAGGTTTACTATGTAATTTTTTGGTTATGATGTGGAGATTTGTCTTTTTGTGGAGAGTAGGTAGTAGATTTTTGTGAAATGTATGACGTAACTTAATGAAAGTTGAAGGGTTATGCTTTGCATTTTTTTATTCCTATGAATAACACTAGTAAGTTTTTTTTTCTCTTCTTCTTAAAAAAAATCATTTTTTTAAGTGTAACTAAACATCATAACAATAAATTATTCTTATTAATCATCATGTTGATTTGATTATCTTTATGTGTATTAAATATATATGGTTTTTCTTTAATTTTATATTTCATTTAAAATTATCATGTAAATTGTCTCTTTGCATGTTTTTTAATGTTATGAAATATTTGAGATATTTTTTATTGAAAAATATATATTGTAACTAATTGGTTAATAAAGGGGAAGACACATGTTACATTTACAACTATTTCTTTATCATATTAACATTTAAGTGGTTAAAATCGATTTTTATATTGAAGAGTAAATTTATGTAAATCGGATTAATTATATATAATTGATTGTAAAAATTTATATTGGCTCAATTAATTATTGATGTTTTATTACTTTGTTAATGTTATTATTTTGAAAGGATTGTCTTTTTACTTAATATTATTATTTGTAAATTTTTATTTAGTAACATTAAAATATTTTTGTATTGAATAATAATTTCAAAATTATTTAAGATATAACATATCAAATATTCATGATTGGGTTTGTCAATGGATATATCTAATTGCTAAAATAATATAGATTCATATTAGTTATATAAATTAGATTAACGTAGGATTATGCTATTATAAATTTACAATAATAAAATCTAAATCAATGATTATATATTGATACATATATGAAATATTTTTAGTCAAATATATAACCATGGCTTTAATTTAATCAAAACTATGTACCTATTTACAAGCTATAATTTAAGGTGAATAAATATTAGGCATACATCTTTGTTAATTTCTTCATCTAAATCCTTATTGTCTCAACCAATTCTAAGATGGATTTTAACCTCCTAAAAATAAAGAGATGAAGAAATGCAATCCAACTTAATTAATATAACATATTTAATTCTTTTATTACAAAGGGAAAATAAGATTCTCTCTTAAAGCCACTTTTTTCTCCTAAAGAAGATTCCATACCTACACCTTCATCCTTAAGGCGATTTGTTTCTCCTAAAGAAGATTCCATACCTACACCTTCATCCTTAAAGCCATTTTTCTCTCTTATTTCCATTCAAAAAAATGTTTGCAAACATTATAACGGAAGTGTCATAAATTAATGCAATTATACCTCTTTGCGTTAATTATAACAAAAACATCATGAAATACAAGCATTCAAATATTGGTGCAGAAATTAGAGAGCACCTTAAATTTTGTTGTAAATTTCATTTTTATCAAGGCCATAAATTAAGTCATTGTAGAGATCATTGCTAGTAAAAAAAATGGTTAAATTTTCAATCTCCATCAAGGTTACAAATGTGTCATTTTCTATGATGGAGTTACAATCAAAAAATAAAAAACAATACATTATAACACAAATTCAATTTAATCGAATCATATAATAATAAAACATTGCATTCTAATATAAATGTCATAAATGTCATAAATTAATGCAATTATAATTCTTAACATTGTTTATAACAAAAACATCATAAAAAGACAAGCATTGCGATATTAATATAGAAATTGGAGACCACCTTCAAGTCAGGAAGAATATGTTAGCCTTTACGTTCAAAAAAATAAAATTGAATCATGTAATTTGTTTTCATGGTGTATTTATATGTATACACAAAACACAATATTAGTAATTTGGACAATCACATATAATCATTCCATACAATCATAAATTACTTCATAGACATAAACCATATTTCCCATCACTTCGGTTGTTAACCAACTAAAATTGTTTAAACACTGCATCCAACAATCAACTTTCTATTTCCACTATCATAGCATGAAAAATAAATAATATAATTAGACAATCAACGATAAAAATAACAAAATGAAATATCAATTTGTAAATTATGAAATAAAACATGTACATATCACTCTTCTTTGCAATCACCCTCATCATCTTCCTCTATTGGCATGATAGCACTGTTGTTCTCAAAAACAATGTTTAGATATAGGGTCATGTCATAATATGAATAACAAATCTCTATCCAACAAATATGGGTAAAATAACACTTGGTTGCAATGTTTTGGGAAAACATAAGGCTCCTTGCTTTCGTCCCGTACCTTTCTAGAGTTGATACATATCAACCCACTATCACGATCTTCCTTTACATTTTTCTTGTTGAATGTGTCCCACCACCTGCAGCTAAAAATAGCACATTGAAAAGATGAGAAGTCCACTTGAATGATCTCTTGTATCTTTCTAGCACAACCCAACATCCCTCCCATCTTTTTTCGATCTCAGTGGCTAGCACGACTAGATTGGTTGAACTTTACTTCCACTCCACAATATTGTGTAATGCGCCCATCATCAACATCCTCAATGTAAAAATGATTTCCATAATCCCACATAGACCAGAACGAATGCAACTATAAGAAAAGTTAACAAATGATGGTGTCATATATCTTTTTTTGTTCGATTTCTCGTCACTTGGGGCTGATAGCGATGAATCATTGGTTAAGAACCCCAACCCAAGGGCATCTAAGTTGTCAAAGTCACCCAGGGATCGCACACGGCTTGGGCCACCCCAACCTTTAACATGGATGGATTTTTTTGTCTCCTCCCAACTAACTCACCCCTAAGGAGAATTGAACCCGGGGGTCCTTGTTGACAAGACTCACACCTTAACCAAATGAGCTAGTGAGAATTGACTCAAAGGCTAGGAGGACATGGGGGTGGGATTTGATCCATTTATGTGTCCATGGGTCACAAGATATTTTAATACAATCTCTCTAGGCAGAATCAAACGTTCAACCACTACCTCAATTAGGTTCCCCTATGGCTCCAGGTTTGGACCTCATTAGAATTGAACCTTGTCCATTGGTGAAAAACTCCTTTCTCTTCACCAATGGATCCAACCCCTTTGGGATATGGTGTCATATGTCTAATAACCCTAGCATTAATATATTAAATATAGATGTTATAATTCAAAGTTGCATTATAAAGTTAGAAATGTACAAAAATATTTTGTTACTGAGTTGTTACACATGATCCCAAGGTTTAGTGCATCCTTCTCTTCAGGAGGGTAATGAACGAATGTGCCATATTTCTTTCTGACTTGGTTTGCAAACCCAACTGTTGAGACAGATCATTGGCATATTTTCTTTTAAATGATCTGTAAAAGGCATGCTTCTACTGTGCAACCTCCTGAATTATTTTTTGTTAATGCCCCATTTCCCCCTCTTCTCTTCATACAATGCGACCCACAGTTGTGTTTCCTCTGTGTTGTAAAGAATGAATTTATTGCTTGCATCAATTTTTGAATTCACTATTGTATTCATGGAAAAAAAACACATTCAATACATATGGGTTCAAATATAGATTTGGAAGTTTTTTGTGAATAGTTACTATATGGAAATTTGAAGATCGAAAGATAAGTGACTTGATCCTTAACATGTGCATTTTTCCATTCGTTTCCAGTACCTTCCCTTCTCTTTTGTACTCATCGAGTTCATCATCCCAAATCACTACGACTGGTGTGTGGGCGATTTGCTTGATGTACTCACTAGCATAATGTAACGACTCATATGTTATATACCCCTCTACCATAGACCCCTCAAGTTTCTCCCTTTGTTGAACAAATCCCTTCCCTTTTTTCATGAACCTCTCCAACAAGAACATCCAGCAACACAAGACCACCCGAACTAATTCAACCTCATATACTAGGTGAATTAGAAGATGAACACCTAAGCCCATGAAACTTGACAGAAGTTCCTTTTCAAACATACAAACAATCTCAACTATCTCTTGATGCCACCGTGGAATGTTAGCGATGCAAATCTCCTTTAATGTGATCCTCCATACAAGTGCATATAGTTTAGATATGGCACGCCGCATGTCATTGGGAAAGTCGTGGTTCACACACCCATGCACAAACAACAGTTAATGACACTATAAAGTAAACACAAAAATTTAATTGTGTTTTAGCTTGTGGTAAAATATATAATAAAAAGTAGAAACAATTTTTTAACATTATGTGTACCCTTAGAAGGTTGAGATGGTTATGTGATTTAAAATCCGACAACATTTCATCTATAGTGAAGTAGAGTCATAGAGTAGAACCATAAAAAGAAGGCTCCTTCATGCTCAATATAGATTGCTTTTCCAAATTAAGACCATCTTTCTTCAAAATCCATGGGACATCACCTTTCTTAAATGAAAATTAGGGCCAACCTCTTCTCTATTTTCTAGTTGTCTTGGCCAATGATTATTTTTTGTATTTGAAGAGATAAGATCTTTCTTGACAATCATCTTGTTACTTTTTTGGATGATATGTGACGCCACAAAGAACATGCATTTTTTTTAAATATATGTATGGGATCTAGTAAGTGGGAAATCTTAAGATGCTCCCAATATGGGCGCTCATAAAATATCGATTTCATTTTCATCCATTTGGACATTTTCTCAACATAGGTGTTGAAGAATTTAGGATCATCAATCATAGGCCACACATTTAAATAGAGCATCTTTGTGTATTCCTTCTCTGCTCATAAAATATTGATTTCATTTTCATGCCTTTGGGAATTTTCCCAACATAGGTGGTGATGACTTTAGGATCATCAATCACAGGTTAAACATTTGAATCAGGCATATCTGTATATTCCTTCTTCTTCTCTATGTCATATTCCCTAAGCTAGTAAAGCAATGTCATTATTTCAGGCCTTTGGGTTCTCTCTCGTTTACCATTGCAAGCATATATTTCTCTTGTATAAGAGTATTGGTTTTATGGGAGGATTTCCCTAGAGAAGTCACACACTAAATTTCATAGGTCTATGGACCACCTATCCTTAATAAAAGGTCCACAACATTTACATCCATAATAACCTTTTGTTACAATACTTGTGATGTTATAATAAAGAGAGCACGTTAGTGTTGAAGATGAAGACAGTCGCACCGAATTAAATATGCCAAAAAATATTGTTTTGAATATAAACAAATCAAACAACATATTTACCTGAGAAAACTCCTAACCCCAAATAATCATGTGTGGATAGGTCTCGACGGGATGGGTCTCCTAATGCACATTTTCCATACAACATAAAACTCCTCTCTTATGGGATGGGTCTCGACACATTATATACCTATATTCGTTCCCATAATTCGTTGAATTCATCGATCAATGGTTATAGCTAAACATCCATATTCTTCACTTGTATTTTACTAGGGACTATAAGAGCCAACATAATATGTTCATTCTTCATGGAAAACCATGGGAGGGTATTGTTATTGATCACTATTATAAGCCATACAATATAGTTGTTGTTTTGATGGGAATATGGGTTGACGCCATTAAAGGCTACGCTCAATCGAAGGCTACATACTCCATCCTTGAATTTATCCTTGAATGCATCCTTTATATACTTCATGGATATCAAATCTAATGGGATTCACATAACTCCTTCCTCGCTTTGGTGTGATGCATTCTATCCCTACAACATAGCTAATTCTTTGCAATTAAAGAGACTCCCATTGCTTGGGATTATAGGCATGTGCCTCAATATATTATGAGGAGGACCATGTGATTTAGCCTTGTTATATGATTCTTTGTATCTGTTATGCCCACATTTTAGACATATCTCTTTGTCTGCATATTCGCTTCTATATAGTATATAATCATTGTGACATACATGATATGATATGTACTCAACACCCAACATTTTCAACATTTGATTTGTCTCTCCGCATCTTCCAGGAAAGACATTATCATCCATAAGTACTTATCTTTGAATAAACTATAGTTAGTGGGAAATGTGAATGTACAATATCATCTAACATTTATAAAATCGACCATTTTCAATGATGATTGTGTCACAATATTCCTCAAAATATAATGTAGTTGATGGTCAATTACCTCAACATTGCTGAGAAACACGTGTCTAACATGCCATACTTTTCTTTCGAGTTTTACAATAACATTGTTGTCTCCAACTGTGTAGAATTTGACCATCCAAGTTCAAAGAGAGGTGTGGTGTTTTTCAATTTAAGGCTTTCAAGGAAGGATTCAATGATATGAGCACCATCCTTTACCTAATTGTCTTGGGATGTATGAAACAACATTACATCTATGGCACTCCTTTGTCATAATAACTCATCCATACCAATGCCTACTTCATTTCCTCCATTTCCAACATGTTAAGAACTGTTATTATCGTAGGAATTCCTAATTGGTGAGGATGGACACAATGGAACTTGAATAGGTGGTTGATTCAACCATGCTTGGTATTATTCCTCTCCAAGTTGCGCTCTATTTTCAACCTTCTCTCAATTTGAAATTGTACTGGGGTGCAAAGGAAGATGGTAGGCAGGTCGTTGATTATCATAATCATGATTTCAAAAATATTGAACATTACATCGATTATGTTAGTAAGAACAATGCAATTGGTTCGATTTATTATACAAAATAATAATTACAGAAGCATGAGAATCATTTCCAATAGAAATGTTAAGCTGCAAACAGTTTATAAAGAAAATGTTGAGATTGAGCGATAAATTAACATCAATTCCACATTAAATATACAATTTTAAAATTAAGCAACACATTTTCAAATTGATAAACATAATTTCCAACTAAGCAATACATTAACATGGTTCCCATTGTAAATTAACAAATACAATTAATCAATATTTTTTTTGTCTTACGCCCCAAGGGAATGTCTAAGGGTAATCCCATTGCAAGGCATCTATGACGAGTGTTTGGTGGTCTACAAAATTTGTAGTTTATTAACAACCCATCGCCAAGAGACAGACTACATATTGCATGTAAAACAACAAATATGGACACTTTCTTTTTCATAAAGTACTCCCGATCATTGAAGTGTTCCTCAAATGAACAATTTGCAAAAAATAAAGAGCACCTAGAACTATTTATGAACCCTACAATGTTCCCATGAGTGTGAGTACGATCATCAATATATAACAAGTTCGTACTGTTAAAGTTTCTGGAAACATAACCACTAATGCACATACTATACATGGAAATGCTATGCTTGTATTTAACAATATTCAAGTAATTAGACTGACATAAATAGGACTGCAAGATGGAAAAATTTTATTGACTATATGGGAGGAACAAGTACATGTGAAAGGGTAAAGAATCCAAGATTTGCAGCATCAATATTAGACTTAGAAATCATAAAACAATTACCACAAAAGGAGAATTTGGTTCCAACATCAGGCACAGGTAGATAAGACGACCAAGCGCCATACAAAGCGTGGTTGTAAGAAGTTTGATATTTTCTTTGCAAACTCATAGGAAGGGATAAATCATCGCTACCCTCCAATAATTGGACGGACCTCGGAGTATATTTAGACATTTTTGCTCTCAACTCGTGCAACTTTTTGGATCTTCTAATACATGGGTTGAGTGGCATTCATATCATACTTCGGATAACTAGAAATTTCAGTTGATTGAGCATAAGCAGAGGAGTTCGTCAATTTATGATGAGACATAGTTGTTTTGGACTCCATTTAAAAAAAAAATAGCATAAGGAAGTGTTCCTATGTCTCTTTTCTATATCACATATTGGTTTTTTTACTGCAGTAGGGGGTATTATACCATCAACATTGGGTAATCTATCATTGGTGTAATGGGTGAGTGTGACACACCGAGGGTTCTCCTTCAACCCTTGACATTTTGAACAACCACAAACTACTGGGGTGTCATAAAATAGTTCTATGTCAGGACGAATTACTATTGATGAAGTAGTATTATGGCTTGAAGATGGCATGTTACAATTGGAGGGGTAAAGCAACTACCTATTTTTATCTACGAACTGCTTGGGGTATATTGATCCTGATAAGATATTATGATGTTTTAAAATTGGTGGAATGTCTTGTGCATCTAAACTCGAACCTAAGTCGGGATCCTACAATAAAGAATAAATTAATATTCAGATTCGCATGGCTAAGTAACATAAATTCAAATAAATAGTCAAAATATAAATAAAACCTGAACTTAATAGGGATGGAAAGGGAGAACTTGTCAAACATTGAACACGATGGAATGAGTTGGAATATGAATAATTGGCCATTTGATAGTACAAAAGTTTCTCGTTGCATTTGAACCAAATCAACAATCAATATATGTCTCTATAGTCCTAAAAAAAATTCAAAAACTATATTACAATCTAATTTCCAATATAGTTTGGAAACCTTTTGTAAGAATAAGGTGAGTTTAATCAACATATATATACTATGAAATATTGTGCTTGGTGTGGTTGAATACTAAAACAAAATTTGAGATGAACAGATAGTTTTAAGCGGACCCACAAAACCACAACATTTAAAAATTAAACTGGTGTGTCTATTCAAATATACATGCAGTGGTGCGCTCACATAGAGAAAACGCACCAATGCTTAACAACAATAAATGGACAATGAAAGAACCTCTACAAAATCCCGCATAGTAGAAAATATATGCTACTTTTGGTAGCGGATATTTATAAATTCATTTTATACATTTTTTCATGACAATATTTTATAAACATAAGTGCACCAGGGTGTCATATGTATATGTGCATCGCGGCATGGATTTTTTTATAAAAGTTGTGTGAGGCCGGTGATTAACAACGATAAACACATCATGAAAGAACCTCTACAAAATCCCGCACAATAGAAAATATCCTCTACATTTGGTAGCAGATATGTATACCTGCATGTTACACCATTTTTCATTTCAATGTGTTTTTTAAACACAAGCGCACCGAGCATCATAAGTATACGTGCACCAAGGAATTATATTTTTTTAAAGTTGTAGGATGCTGGTGTGTTTCATATATTCACGTACTAGTGCGGCTTGAACATGAGCACACAGAAATGCCGGAAAAAAAAATCACACAAGTTCTTTTTGCCCAAAACTGAAAAATGGAGGCAATTTTAAGTTTGGAAACTAATTCTAAATTGTGTTTAAAAGTAAAAAACTTAAACATCAATCCATTATTTTGCTGAAAATTTCAAGGGAGAGATTTATAAGAGAGACTTACAAGGAAGGTGTTTGGAGCAACTGGACTATTATGAGGATCAAAATTTGTCAAGTATGATGAATCAAACAAAACCCTGCATAGTAAAAATTAATGTCAATCTTATTATCTTATTTAGAATTTAATTAGATTTAGAAGAAGAAAAAGTCATACTCACCTTCAATGTTGCAACCCGTATTTTCTCGTTGCTTCTTTTCGTTTTATGTGGCTGCAAAATTTTACATCAGGGTTTAAATCCTTCTATTGTTATATGCAATTGCGATTTCACCTTTTTGGGATTTTAGATTTGTTGAGATTGTGAATATATATAGAAGGTGTAGGGTGAGATGGGGCCATCTTTTTGATCAAATATGTAACCATGCCATCCCTGTAAAGTTATTTTTGTTTTTTTTAAGTTTCCTATAAGAAAACGAATGCATCAAAATCAGTGTGTTTGTATTATACGAACACACCGATGCACGTTTCTATAAATCACACCAATAATGACATGAAACATGTAATGTTATCTCATTTTTTGTTTCTCGGTTCTTTGTTATTGGTGCGTTTATACAAATATAGCACCGATAATGGCATGACTGCACCATTTTTTATTTCCATAAAATGGTAAATAATTTTCAGTCGTTCATGGTGCACCAATGTTGGTATAACCCATCAGTTCGTTTATGTATATAAACACACCAATTTGTTGTATTTGACAGAGCACATTGATATAAAACTTGTTTTCTATTTTGAAGGTATGTAGTTATTTGTATTTAATGGTGTAACACCCCGGTTTTGACCCCGTTTGCATTAAAAATGTATATGATGTACATATTGTAATTAATCATAGTGAGGAGCTAAAGGCAAAAGCCCCACCATCAATTTAGCGTTTTATGTTTCGGCGATTAAAATCGATGCCGATGGTATTTCATGCTAACCAAGAACATTATAATTTTGGACATCATGTAAATATGCGATTTAATTAAAANGGGGGCATGATTTCCTAAGGATAAGGGGGGGGGGGGTATTCAAACCTTTTAGCCAATGGGGAAAAGCCAAATGTCAAAGGGAGAACCCATCAAAACTGTCAACTACCTATTTCTTGTCTTTTTCCCCAATCATTTATTTCTACCAGAAATTGGTTGAGGTAGTTATTGCATGGGAATGGGAAGAATATGGGCAAAATTCAAATTGGGTAGAGCACCCATTTTGGAAAAATGTGTTTTGAATTCCTGGGCAAGTAAAAACACATGCCCATTCTACCATGCATCCACGTTTTTCTCTTCCTCGCATTTTGGAGCTCCTATGCATTCTCCATTCACATTTTTGTAGTCTTCTTCATTTTCTCCATCATTGGGAAGTCGTTTTTTAAAAGCTCAGTGCCTGGGCTCCTTGCTTGATGTTTTTGTTGTTGTTTTCCTCATTACCCTGCTGGGGAAAATTGTTTTTGGGTTGCACAATGAATTGGAGAAGAGACCCACGATTTTTGGGTGTTGTTTGAGTCTGTTTTTGCCCACGTGAAGCCCATAGAAGTTTTTGAAAATCGAATTGTTGTTATAGGGTTCTTTTTCCCCTTTCACCATTGTCGTTTTTGGGTGAAAAATGTTTCTTCCTCAAACCCAGAATTTGTATCTTGTTGTTAGTGCATCCTTTGGTTTGGTCTGAACCAATTTGGAGTGGAATTGAGGAAGAATTAGCTTGATAAACCTAGTGTGGAAAGGTACCTCATAGCCAGATCAAGAGGAGATGGATTTTCTTCTTTGCACATCCTGAATAGCACGGGAATGGAAGGCATAGCCTGAGGGACTGTGTAGCAGAGAAGGGGATGCTTCCTTGTGTTGGGTGTGTAGGTGTTGGAAAATCCAAGCTAGATATTGTGTAGGTGTCTATAGCTCTATGGTTGAGCTCACTAGCTTAGCAACTCAACCATTCCACCTCTTTAGCAGCCTAATAAACCCAAATGTAGTTTTGGCTTGGTTGGATTTTGACATGTCTTTGGCTATGTGTGAGCTTGCTAGTGTTCCTTTATTCCTTGTGGGAATCGTGCCCAGATCAGGGGTGGCAGTGCTACTGAGATATTGATGAGCACACTGGCATATGGTTGGGTGGAACGTTACAGCGACATAGCTGGTTGTGGGACAAGCTTCTTCCAAGATAAGTATGTCTTGTGTTAATCTATGTATTTGTATTTGCTTAATGAAATATGATGAACATGTTGAATGTATTGCATAAATGTTTTTTCTTTCGCTGTGGATTTCATTATGCATCTGTGTATGTTTTTATTTCCAATGCATTTGTTATTATGTTCATGGGGCTTAGTTCCCCGTTTACATGATAGCAACAACGCCTTAGTCGCATCCTCTCGGGCGGGAGGGGACATGACAAATGGTTCAGACTGTTTATTGATAGAAAATGCATGGTATGAGTTCGATGAACAACAACTTTAGTCAACATGACGGAAGCACGTCCAAAATTACGAATAAGACAAGTGGTTTTAATTAATTTCGGTATTTAAATTGATTTATTTGAATTATTTGTAATTTTCACTATTATGTATTGGTTAATGTGTGACACACATATCCAAAAAATGAGGAAGCTCGAGAATATTATTACTAATCCAGGTATAGAAGAGCATAAAACATTGATGGAAAGGTTGCAGAGTGATGAATCAGGTGAATTAAAAAGAAGTCAACATGAATTATTTCCTCAAATTTGAGTAATAATGTACTTAAGAATATTCACTAGTAACATGTTTAAAATAATCCAATTCACATATGTTGAACGTTATGCAGGGACTGACAACAATAGAATTCAATGCCATCTTAAGTACAAAAAATTATGGAAGATGCAAATGATGATCAATTGGTCCTTAGCTCATCTAGAGTGGTGTTGGAAGTTAATAGAAGGGGCAAACAATTTTATAATACTATGAGGGATATAGTGGAAAGAACGTATAGATGTAGTTTTCACTTACAATATAGAAACCAATCAAATGATTCGAATAATCAGGTCATATGTAAACTAGAAGAGGTGTTCCCAGTGCAATGGCCAATGAGACTTGTTACACTTGCAATAGAAAAAACATACAACAATAAAAAGAATAATCCAAAAAGTAATATTCCTAAACATGTTTATGTAGAATATGTATCTATGACTACAAGCCTGGTGGACTGGCTCAAGGGGTTGAGTGTTGAAGTTGTGAGCAGGTCTCAGCGTCAAATACCTAGGTGGTTATATATTGCTATATAAGGGCCTCACTTAATGTATCCATCGGGTTAGCTCTGTAATTAGAGCGAACGGGGTGCAAATCCTTCAGGTGCCCCCTTGTGATTTATTCCTATGGACCTAACATCCCTACCGGGGGGTTTGTGAACCACAACATTAAAAAAAATAAAAAATGTAAGGCTTAGTTCTTTGCAATATGAATGGAAATATGGATGTCACTATTTAACTTGTTATTCTCCTTCTTCTCACTTGATTCCTCCATGAACCTCTGTAACCAAATGATCTCATTACTAGCCTATGTAGAAGCAACATACTATACTTTCATTGTTGAAAGCGAAACAACCTTTTGCAATTTTGAAATCCAACTTACTGATGTTCCACCCATAGTAAATACATACCTTGTGGTGCTCCTCCTTTTGTCTTTATCACCAGCCGTATCTATGTCAACATATCCCTCTAGAATAATGTTTAAACCTCCAAAACGTAATGCATGAGAAGTGGTACCTCTTAAATTCCTGAGAATCCATTGTACTGCCATCCAATGCTCTTTACCTGGATTGTTCATATACCTACTCACAACTCCCACTGCATGTGCAATATATGGTATTGTGCACACCATGGAGCTAGGCTAACTGAAAGTGATTTAACTGATTGTAACTAGAGGATAACTCAGTATAACTGCTTACCTACCCTAACCAATTGAAGGAGGTTACTAGTGGCATTCAGTGGGCTCCTATAATGTAAGGATTGGTCCCAAAGGCACACAAACTCATGCATGCACATGCAGTAAGTGGAAAATAACCTCTAGGTGTGTCCACATACTCTAGTACAGTGATATTAACTTACTAAGTTATGAAATATGACCAAATAGACTATATTGGACAAAGAAGGATTAATTAATCCTAACACAAAGAAATAAATGAAAACTCTACCGGCCACCCATAAGAACATGAATTTTTCCTTTTGAAAGGATGTAAAAAAATACCATAGCTCCTTTTTAGTCACTAACATATAAATCTCCACATTCTCTTCATCCTCAACCAATATAGGAAAGTGTGTTACTAGCTTTATAATCCCACCTAGGTTGGATCTATCAAGTTCTGTAAAAAGTGTGTTAAAGTGTTAAACCCCAAGATTGGAAAAACTATAATAACCTCAGACTTTTTGACCATCATTGTTCTTCATCTCCCAAATAGTGTTATGGTTCCATTGGTGTTCGGCATAGTTCTAAAAATACTTTGTATTATGGTCACTCGAAGATATTCAAATAACCTGACTCATTAATCTCCATTTGTTTTCTTTATCCAACGGGAGTTTATTCCTTTTATACTCTAGATGGATAATCTAGCCTTGTTTATCCTTATTGTTAATCCATCTTGCATGTTATTAATTATCTTCTCCATTTTGATTTCTACCTCAAGTAACATTCCATCCTAATTTCTATGATGCTCCTACCCAGAACACAACATTTTGTTTAAGGATTCTTAGGGCTCAAGCGAACTTATTATTGGCACTTTAATCCAAGACAACCTTGATATGCTTCCAATTAGTCAAGATTACTATCTATTGAAGATCCTTCCGTGGATATAAACACAAGCTATACTTAGATGGGGCACCTAACTTTTCCCCACTAACCCCTACTTTGAGGAAAATGGGATAGTAATTCGAATATGTGATACTGCCAAATCATGTTCTATACCTCTCCACCCACTGTAATATTTATTCATGAATGATGAATTGGTCTATTCTTTTCACCACCCCATCGATACCAAATATATTGTTGCACCATGTCAGCTTCAGGTGGATTGGTTCCACATCTACCCAACTAGTTGATTCATATATGTCAAGGAAGTATTGTGTCAATATATTCTCTCAAGCGAAGTGACCCAAATCTCTTATCAACTCATTATCTAATAAAGATCCTAAGTGATTATGAGGTTATCCACTTTAACATATTTTAAATAAAATAAATGATCCCAAAATGCCTACTTACCATTTTATGGTCCATACAAATTGAGAATGGTAAAGGTATAATCCAAGTTCTTGTTATGGTCCACGGTACACAATCCAAAGAACACTACCAAATAATCATACAATGAGAAATTATAATTAAATCCCATAATTACACTCCCCAAGTGACCTTTCGAATCCAATGCAATGAACTCCTAGCCACTAAAAATCTTCCTAAGGTCATAAACTAAAGAATCCTCTTTGACCATAGTCTCTTGAATAAATAGGATATCAGTATTTTCCATGTCCATTAATTGATTGAGGGAGATTTTTTTAGCCTTCCCTCTTAGGCCTTGAATATTGATCGACGCAATATTAAGCATATATCCAATGAAGGGGGTTTTCCTACTCTAAGGCGCCTTTTCTCGGGCATGCTTAATAGCAAACACCTTTTCCTGTGCATGCTTAATGGTAGACACATTTTCCTACTTCCCTAGACACATTTTCTTGGGCATTCGTAATGGTATACTTTCTACCCAGCTTATAATTACTAGACACCATCAAAAGATTGAATCACAAAACCCTTGTACCCCTAGAGTTCTAAGAATGAGGACACCATCTGAATTGGTAAGGACTGCACCCACTGGACAAGGAAGAATGGCCATTATCTTTAGTGTGGGGTGGATTAAGGGATCAAGAGAAAATTCATTATCATTCGAAAAAAAAATTCTAAACTAGTGTCATCTAATCCTTCAACCATGGATTTTATGTCTGACTCTATCTCTTTGACACAAAAGTAGTGGGGTTTCCAATAGAGTTGAGTGGAATGGGATCTAAATGAGTAGAGTTATTCACTTTAAGAACATGTAAGGAAAAATATTTCTCAATAAACTTACTCATATGATTAATGATGGAGCGCTCATTGCCTCCAACCGTTTCCAATTAAGCTAATGAATTTTGTATTTTACCAAACAAATCTCATGCAACCTCTCATCAAGCCTCCTTATGCCTGAAATATGTTATCAATGGGATAGGAATGTGTCCCACCAATATATTGGTTTGATGCATCCCTTCTGGATGGTCATCTTAGAACTCATTATATTCTACCATAATTATGCTACCCAAACCCCTCAGTACCTTGGCAATAGTAGAAGGATCCTAGGAATGGCCATTACTCTTGGCATCCTCACCCAATTTCACTTGCCTTTTGGGATTCCAAATTTTGTTTTTTCACATTCAACCAACACATGGACATAATGATGGCATCGAGCACATCGAAAAGGGATATTGATATAATCAAGAGTTCGAGTGTGAGATCTCCCCCCTACTACCAATTCCATCTACTCATATATCCCTTGTCTAATTATATCAATATCAACTAATATCCGCACCACTATGCATGAGGAAATATTCAGGAAACTATAATATGTGACTATAAATTTACCCAAGGTATCCCGTATCGATTCCAAACCTTACTCCATTTAGGACTCAATAGGTATCCTAGGAATCTTAACCTAGATCAGGGTGCTCATAGAGAACTCCTTATGAGCATCAAAGAGAGGATTCCACATTTTAAGTGTCAATATATTATTGTCCAAATACTAGCACTATTGAAGAATCTTGACGGTGTTCTCTTTCCTTCTAAAGATGAATCCCAACCAACCCTGGGCCAACAAGTGAATAATGGAACTATATCCCACCATAGGAACCTACAGTCTTTGAGTCCATGTTTACAAGGAATCCAATGAAACCCTATGACCACTAAATTTTCCTATCAATGTTCAACCCTCCAAATCTGAGATCAATATTATGTTAATGTCTTCACCAACAACTGGGAGGAACCACCATTGAGGGACTTAATCACCTTAAGCCATTTATTTGTTTCTAATGACAAAGCTCCAGGGTAAATACTATGCAAATAATTTAAGCTTAATTGGCCTCCCAAAAACCTTGTAGTGGACTCAAATTGTTCATAGGTGTCTCTGACATGCCTCCAAGAAGACAACCAAAATATTCCCCAGGTTGTGTAAGGGAATTCCAATCATGCACTTCATACCTTAGAGAATGTTCAAATGAGGAGGGAATATATTTCTTCGTGACCTCAAAAATATCATTTTTTCGAGCCACCATACCGTCTCATGTCTTGTTCCAATAGAAATGTGACCAAACAATATCTTAGGCCCCAATCTCTCTTTTTGGCCAAATTTAGAAGTGAGAATTGAATATCTAGAACCCCTTCATCTTTACTATAATCATCCACCAAGGTATTTCTTAATGGGGGGAGGTGAAGATGTCTTCCTCCTTCAAAGAGTCCTTAGAGTAATCTACAAGTTGCACCATGTCTTGCATGGGTAAACTGAAGTCCACAGCCTTAAATGCTAGTATTAAAAACCTTATGTAATGCCCCATTTTCATTATATTATTAGAAGCATATGAATGTTGATGAACATTTAAGATTAAAGGCACTTGGTGCATTGCAACATCTTGGTTAGTAGCATATGTACAAGGTATGTGCATGCTAGATACATACCCACACCTCTCACCTATTGCACTAGTTATTAACTAATTATGCATTGCAAGTTGTTTGAGTGGATTGTTAAGTTATATGTTAATGTGTGGATTGTATTAATTAATATGATTTAATTAAGAAACTAAGCATTAATTCAAATTATTAGTTAAAAAATATTGATTATATCAATTAAATACTAATTAGAACTATTGGGCATCATTAATTGTTCAATTAGATCCTTATTGTTTGTGAACAAATGAATTTGGTTTCAATTCAATAGAGAAACACCAAGGGCACATAATTAAATACTTATTATATTAGTTAAATTAGTTAATATATATTATTTAAAATGGTTAAATATATAAATACTAATTGTAATTATAGTTGACAGTAGATTGTTAGAAAGGAAATGGATCCCTAGTAAAGCTAAGTTGTTAAGTAACTTTGTAATACCCCAGTTTTGACCCCGTTTGCATTTAAATAAAATGATGTAAATAATCATGGTGTGGAGCTAGGCAAACGCCCCACCATTGGTTTAGTGTTTAGGTTTCGGAAATTAAGATGTGGCTGATGGTATTTTTTTTATTGCTAGCTGAACATTAAAAAGCTAGACATTATGTTAAAATTGCAATTTTTAATTAAAACCCACAACCGGCTATGTCAACGCAACTAAATGAGATGGGGGCATGATTGTTTTCCCAAGGATGAGGGAGTGGGGGATTGGAAGAGTGGGGAAATTCGAATTGGGAAGAGCCCCACTTTGGGAAAAACGTTTTTTAAATTTCTTGGGCAAGAAAACACCAAAAACAACCACCTTTCCCTCATGCGGCAGCGTTTCACCTTCCCTCACGATTTTGCAATGGAAAAATGTTTTGGGAAAACCAATTCGGCATTCACGCAAGAGCCAACAAGAAAAAACGATTCTGAGTCTAAACCTTTCTGGAATTTCCCCTATCCGGCGATCTTAATCCTTCACGTTTTGGTTTTTGTGTTATGATTTTTCCCCTGTTCGGCAATTTTTGTTCTCTCTCACGTTTTCCCCTGTCTGTTAGTTGTTTTCTTGAACACAATTTCCATGAATCCAATTTTGTGTCTTTGTTTTGAAAGACCAGCAATGTTTTCATTTTGGGTATTTTGCAGCAATCGATATGGCACCGGCAATGTTTAGAAATTTGTAAATTTTTGTGTGTGTATGTAAGCGTTGGCGTCTGCTATGTCTTGATTAATCCTAGGACTGAGATCACTATATGTGCATCCATGTTTGGCATTTGAATTGATTGAAGGAATGGAAATAGAGTCTAGTGTATGAAAGAACCTCACAGACCAATCTAGAAGGTTGGTTTTCTTCTTTGCATGCCCTGAAGAGCACTGGAAGGGAAGGCATGGCCTGAGTGACTGTGTAGGAGAGAAGGGAATGCTTCCTTGTGTTTTGTGTGTAATTGTTTAGAAATTAGGCTAGATCCAGTGTGGTTGTTCATAGCTCTGGGGTTGAGCTCACTAGCTTAGTAGTCAATCTTTCCACCTCCTTGGCATCTTGATAAACCCAACTTGAAGGATGGCTTGGTTGATAGCCTAATAAACCCATCCGTTCGCTTGGCTGTGTCTCATGTGAATTTGGCTAAAACCACTACCTGTGTAAGTCTGATAAACCCAACTGTGTTGGCTTGACTTAATTTTAATTGTATCCTTGGCTATGGGTGAAGTCTGCTAGTGTTCCTTATTCCTTGGCGAAGATCATGCCTAGCTCGGGGGTGGCAGTGTTGCTGAGAGATTAAAGAGCACACTGGCCTATGGTTGGGTGGAATGTTGCAACGACATAGTTGGTTGCGGGATGAACTTCTTTCAGGGGTGGCATTGTTGCTGAGAGATTAAAGAGCACACTAGCCTATGGTTGGGTGGAATGTTACAGTGACATAGTTGGTTGCGGGATGAACTTTTTTCAAAGATAAGTATTCTTGTGTATTTAAGTTCTGCAACTGTATTAGCTTATGAATTATTATGAAATTATCATGAATATGTTGAATGAATGATTTTGCTTCCGATGTGTATATCATGTACATTCCATTATGCATATGTTTATACTTACGAATGTTTTATTTCAAAGCAATTTTCATATTATGTTCGTGGGGCTTAGATTGCCCAGGTTGTTAGATGTTAGTCACGTCCTCTCCGCCGAGTAAGGGTTGGGGACGTGACAAACTTATTGTTAAATTGTTGATAATTTCTAAAGACTAATATGCAAGTTATCAAACTATAGAAAAATTTGTAACAAACGATTTGCATAACCCAAAAAAATAAATGAAATAGATAGAAATATTAGATGAAACCATAGTAACTACCTAGCCTAGTTGATTGTAGCCTATTAGTAACCTACAAGGGTTGGGCCTTAGGGGTCACTACACATGGTACTAGAGCCTTAGTTAAAAACCAAGGACCATAGATCCTACTTCAAACCCTGCAACCTTGAAGGGAAAAAAAGAAATTCAAACATATAAAAACTAATCTCCAAGCTCCATGAATGAGCCTTCCAAAACATGCTGAATTTGGGAAAAAATGGCACCCTATCCTTCGTAAGAAGAGGGAACAATGACCCATATCTATGATTTGGGAATGCATTCCTATCCCCTTTGTATGGTGATTTCCAAATTCATCACCATGTTCTTATAGAATTCACAGAAAACAAACTCATGAAATTGCAGTCTCTTAACAGAGTTTTAGACTTTATCCATGATCTCATTTTTTCTTGAAGTGCAGAGTATGAACTTAAATTTAAAAAAATCATTGCCTTGAAGATACTACCTCAATTTATAATCGAATAAAAATATATAATAAATTATAATTGAAATTTATATTGCAACATATAACAAGCAATGAATTAAGAAGTTAATAAGAGAATCAACCTTCTTCCGTTGACGATTAGGAAACCTCTGTGAGTGTTTGGTGCCATTGTCTATATCTAGTAGTTGTTTTTCATCGGCAAAATTTTTAGGAGGACCCATGACCTTCTCAACAGAGCCTCTGTGTTCCACCAGCTTCGTTGTTGCCTTTATTCTCCTCTTATTCATTACACCATAATTTGACATGAAACAAGATAATCCCATGCCCCTAATTAGTGACAAGACACCAAGTAATGTGGAGCATATCTTCAGTCTAATGACATCTCTGAAGATAAATTGGACCCCAAATATTTCATCAAGGAGACTCATGTTGCTACCGTTGTAGTTCCCACAACAATGTCATTACAAGGAGCTGCCCTCACTAATAGGTTGCATCACAATGTATTTTATCAAAATCAAACCTTGATAGTGTGATTTCTATAAAATACTATGGTAATGGTATCCATTAGAAATAACCCTGGGAGAAAGAAACATTAGATTAAGACAACACACTAACAATTTTAGTAAAACAATTATAGGTTATATATTTGAAGGGTATCATTAATGTAATTTACCTTATGCACTTTATCTATTGAAATTATATACTAATTGATAGGCCAATCCATTTTAGATTGAACAACAAGTACATTTGATCCACTTCATAAATATCAACCTTCAACCCTGTTTAAATCAAATAATAATGAGTGAATAGATGAATGCATGAAATAGGTTTGTAGTAAATGCCAGGGTATTGTTACTCTTATTCTTCATCAAAACACAATAGCGTATTAAGTTCCAATACATGAAAACGCAACCATCAAAAACTTCAAAATCCCCATCAAACCTTGGAGGATCATATTTTAACAATTAAAGACAAAAAAATCCCCACAAATCCTCTAAGAGGAATATAGATTCAATGATGAGCGTCGAGATTTAGAGAACCTGCAACTATCGTTTTCCATGGATACCTAAAAGGAAGACAATATGGAGGAGTTGTACAATCTCACTGGTATGCTTAAGGAACCCTAAGTAAGTTAAAGCAACCTATTATGAATATTTTCTTTACTATGAATTAAACGTACTGTACTTGCTATAATTTTTTATAGTTGTTCTTCGAGGTCTCTTCTCTATTTGTTGGACATATAGAGAATATTTAAAACACTAAATAAAATAATCAACATATTTAAATGTTAATGTTTAGAGATTTGTTCCCTTGAAACAAAAAAGTTGCCGGTGAATCTGCGAAACCCCCCAAAATTAAAAATTAAAAATGGTAAAAGAAATAACCAGCTGACCTGTAGAGCATAAATCAACTTCATATAAAAAAAAGGCAATTAAGCATAATCAGGGAGGGAGATGTTGTTATTATAGTCTACACAACAGAGGTAATTCGCTACTTGGAGAAATTAAGAGAACCATTAAAATAATATTTAATGATATGTTAGGGAAAGGTGGGTAGTGCACAGGGCCACATCAAGAGCAAGGGAACATGGACCTCATGCAAGAATCATACACGGGATATCCTAGCTTTTGGTGTCTCGAACAAATGAATGAGGACCCATTTAAATTGACTCATTCATGTGGATGCAAGCCTTCAGGACCCTTTTTTATATGAAATAAGTAGGCATCGATCATGTGATAGATGAATGGTCAACATGTACCGTGTGTTGATGTATTTGTAACTTCAGAAAGTATTCACTTGTATATCTTATGTATTGTACCCCGATATTTATTCCGGGAAGTATCTGTAATGTAATTGAGTCATGTCATGCCCCGATGTTCCGATCGGGAGATTCAATAATGTAAACAAGTCATGTAAAGTCATAGAGTATAACCCTCCTTATTGATCAAGGGTTAAAGTCCCCGCAATTGTGGGGCCATAGGGTTATTAGACTCTCCTAGAAAATTCGGCCCTAGTGAGTTATTGTCAAGTCAGAAATTAGTATAAATAGAGAGGGAGCCTCTCTATTTAACACACATTCACTCACACTCAGTTGTATCACATAACTGAGAGAGAGAGAGAAGAAGCTGGGACAAGAGAGAGAGAGACTACGGCTGTCCGGAGATCATCTTACTGTCTTTGGGTTTTACTTTTGGTGTTGATTCTTTCTCTGAGGAAGTTGCGGGGTTTTCTCCTTTATGGTTTCCCCAAGGAAATTTTTTGTGTTCATTGTCTCTTGTGATTGATTGTTTTGCTTGTTATTCTCTCAGATAAGATCCTAAGATCATATAGCTTAAATGTTAAAAATATAACATGGTATCATAGCTAACCTGAGAAGAACACGCTATGTAGCTGCTGAAGCTAGGGATTCCTACTTTTTGGATCTCTCTCCACAGATTTTCAGCAAAAAGAGGCTAGGCTGACCCTCCTCTCTAGGGTGCATCTTTCTGTCGAAGCATAATATGATTCTGAGCACTTTCAGTTTTTGACTCGACACTACTGCTGGAAATTAGGGATTTCCACAGAAGTGGAATTTTTGAGTGAGCCCAGGCCTGGATTGATATCCTCCCCAAAATCTAAGTTTAGAGATCAAGATCAAAGTTTTTGGTTGGGTAGAACTCTAGGAAAGTCAAATCCTAATCTGCTCCTGAACCAGAAAACCAGCTCTGCAAAAATTCAGCTCCAGATCCACTTCCGACATCTTAACCTGGTAAGATCTAAATCTTTTGCATTTCCATTTGAGGTTCTTTGTTAGTGATGTCTCATTATACCAAGCTTGATGAAAAGCTTGAGGGAGCTAATAACTTTCGAGCTTGGAAGTATAGGATCTCCCTAGTCCTAGAAGAAAATGAGTTGGACTCTTACATCAATGAAGAGGTTCCAATTCCAGAGGGAGATGAGTCTAAGGCCTTACACAAGAAGAAATTGGTCATGGCTAAGAGGATTATTGCTGATTCAATCAAGGATCACCTCATACCACAGGTGTCCTCTCTAAAGATACCTAAAGAGATGTTTGATGCCCTGACCAAGTTATTTGAAGGGAAGAACATAAACCAAAAGATGACTCTGAGAAACCAATTGAATAATGTAAAGATCTAGAATGTGGAGACCATCTAGTCTTACTTTACAAGGGTATCTCAGATCAAGGAACAGCTGGAAGCGGTAGATGAAGAAGTAGAGAATTCAGAAATTGTGATGACCACCTTGAATGGTCTCCCTAGAGCATGGGACTCTTTCATTCAAGGGATTTGTGCCTGAAAGAAACTAGTTAAGCTTAGCAGACTGTGGGACGAATGCTCACAAGAAGAAGCTCGAATATCAGCTCGAGAAGAAAATATGGAAAGTGAAAATCAAGCTCTCATAGTACAATCCAAGAAAAGCAAAACATACCATCACAAAGGTAAGCACTCTCGCCAAAATAAAAACACTAGAAAATCTAACAAATATTTGTCTAAGTACATTTGCTTTACATGTGATGAAAGAGGACACCTTGCAAGAGATTGTCCTAGAAACAAAGATATATCTCACAAGAGGAAGGGAAACAAGAAAACACATCATGCTCATGCTGGAGAAGATGATGAGCCTTCCAAGAAGAGGATCAAACAAGAAAGTAATGAAGAATATGTTTTGATTTCTGCTCTCACGAGAAACATCACACATGGAAGCAATGATTGGCTTATAGACAGTGGGGATTCCAAACACATGACGAGATTCAAAGAATCATTTGTGAAATTATCAAAACATGAATCACCCCACAAGGTAAAACTTGGGGATGACTACCGATATCTAATAAAAGGTAGTGGAGAATCCTCCTACAAATTAGACTTTGGAAAGTCTATGAAAATGAAGGATGTCCTATTTGTACCGGGACCAAAGAAGAACCTTCTCTCCATCTCTGCATTAGATGCAAAAGGTATAAGAGTTGCATTTATAGATGGCCAAGTCATCATGTGGCCAAAAGGAAATACTACTGACGATGTAGTAGTAATTGGAGAACAAGAGGGAGGACTATACAGATTAAAGGGCCAACCAGAACAAGCTTTGGTTCATGACTCAGTAGAACCCAATGAACTTTGGCATAGAAGGCTTGCACACGTACAGTATAGGGAACTACCACTTGCAAGCAAAGTTGTTGAAGGTCTTCCATAAATACAAGCAAAACATGAAGGAGTATGCAAGGGATGTGCAAAAAGAAAGAACACAAAGAAGACATTTCCAAGTAGCGAAAGCAAGGCTAAAGGATTCTTGGAAATCATTCACTCCGATGTATACGGTCCGATGTCATCCAGTTCATTAAGTGGGTATGTATACTATGTTTCTTTCATTGATGATTTTTCTAGGAAGACATGGATATGCTTCATGAATAACAAAGACGAAGTATTCAGCAAGTTCAAGGAATTCAAAGCCTTGATCGAAAACTACACAGAGAAGAAGATCAATATTTTCTGATCAAACAATGGCTGAGAATTCACATCAAATGAATTCAAGGAATTATGCAAAGATTCAGGGATTAAGAGGGAGTTGACCACTCCATATAATCCAAAACGGAATGGGGTTGTAGAAAGAAAGAATAGAACGCTCATGGAAGCTGCAAGGGAAATGCTTCATGATCAAGATATTCCCATGCATCTATGGGCATAAGCGGCTAGAACAATTGTGTATGTACAGAACCGTACTCCACATAGAGTACTCAAGAACAAGACACCTGAAGAAGTTATTTCGGCAAGAAACCAGAAGTCATTCATCTCATAATATTTGGCTGTCCAGTGTACATACACATTCCAAAAGAAAAGAGGGAAAAATTAGATCATTCAGGAAGGAAGGGTATATTTGTGGGATACTCTGAAAGCTCAAAGGCTTACAGAATATACTTCCCAGGATTCAAGACTCAGCAAGGACATAACATTTGACAAAGACTTAGCTTACACATAGAAAGGAAAAGAACCAGGTCCTGCTCCGGTTATGTAGCCCTATTATGTGACTTCATTGATAAAGAACCTTCCAACTATGAAGAAGCGGCAGAAAAGAAAGAATGGAAGGATGCTATGATCGAAGAGTATCAATCGATCATGAAGAATGATGTTTGGGATGCTGTCCCAAGACTAGATGGGAAGTCTGTTGTGACTTCCAAATGGATCTATAAGATCGAGCATGCTGCAGATGGTAGCATAGAGAAATATAAAGCAAGATTTGTGGCTTGTGGTTTCTCCCAGAAAGAAGGAATAGATTATGAAGAAACTTTTGCTCCTGTAGCCAGATATACTTCCATCAGATCAGTACTTGCTTTAGCTGTAGTAATGAAGTGGAAAGTACACCAGATGGATGTCAAGACAGCTTTCTTGAATGTTGTAGTAGAAGAGAAAGTATATGTGGAGCAGCCACTCGGTTTTGAGACACATGACAGAGAGACTCATGTGTGTAAGTTAAAGAAAGCCCTGTACGGTTTGAAACAGACACCCAAGACATGGTACGTCAGAATTGACAACTTCCTATCCAGTTTGAGCTTTACCAAGAGTAAATCGGATTCCAACCTTTACTACAAGGTTGAAGAAAGGAACCCAGTGATACTCCTACTGTATGTAGATGATTTATTTGTAACAGGTGAGGATGGGTTGATTACTGATACAAAGAGAAAGCTTGTTGTCGAGTTCGAAAAGAAGGACTTGGATATGATGCACTATTTTCTACGCATGGAGGTGTGGCAGAATGCAGATGGAATTTCCCTAGGACAAACGAAGTATGCAGTAGAGATCCTGAAGAGGTTTGAGATGATGGACTGCAAAGCCATGACCACACCTATGGCATCGAACTTGAAGCTATTAAGTGATGCTTCATCAGAAGCGGTTGATGCTACGATGTATCGTCAGATGATTGGGTCCTTGATGTACCTAACGAATAGGAGACCAGATATTTGCTTTGTTGTGAACACATTGAGCCAGTTCCTGATGGATCCAAGACATGTTCACTTGATTGCTGCAAAGCATATTCTGAGGTACCTAAAGGGTACAATTGATTATAGGCTCAAGTATGAGGCAAATCAGAAGATTAAACTGGAAGGTTATGTGAATTCGGATTGGGCAGGCAGTGCCATTGATAGAAAGAACACTTCAGGGTGTTGCTTCAGTATGGGATCGGGTGTGATCTCCTGGTTTAGCAGGAAGCAATCTTGTGTGGCATTGAGTACCACCGAAGCAGAGTATGTTGCAGCTTGTTCGACTAGTTGTGAGTCAGTGTGGCTGAGAAAGCTACTATCTGATTTATTTGATCTCCAGATGGATGCTACTTGTATATATTGCGACAACCAGAGCTGTGTGAAGCTGTCGGAGAACCCAGTGTTCCATGATAAGTCAAAGCATATCGAGATCAAGTATCACTATATCAGGGATATGGTGCAGATAGGAGCTGTGAAGCTCCAGTATGTTGTGACGGATGAGCAAATAGCTGATGTACTGGCCAAACCATTAGCCAGAGTAAAGTTCGAGTACTTCAGGGAGAAACTTGGTGTTCTCCAGATCGAGGTTCCCTCCAAAGGGAATTGATGTGTTCGTTGGCCTTTCTGACATGGTGGAAGGTTGAGCTTCACATGGTCAGATGTAAGTGCAAAGATGCTCTGATGTGATTGTGGGTTATGTTACCACATGATCAGTGCAAAGATATTCTGATGTGATTGTGGGATGTGTTCCCACATGATCAGTGCAGATCCATTCTGATGTGATTGAGGGATATGTTCCCACATGATCAGATATAAGTGCAGAGATGCTCTGATGTGATTGTGGGTTGTGTTACCACATTATCAGTGCAGAGATATTATGATGTGATTGTGGGATGTGTTCTCACATGATCAGTGCAGAGCCATTTTGATGTGATTGAGGGATGTGTTCCCACATGATCGGATGTACGTGCAGCGCCTTTCTGACATGATGAGGTCGGATGTAAGTGCAACGCCTTTCTGACATGATGAGGTCGGATGTAAGTGCAGATCCTTTCTGACAAGATGAGGTCGGATGTGAGTGTTGGGCCTTTCCGACATGGGTTTTGGATGCGTTCCTCCCATGGTCATATGTGAGTGCTGGGCGTGCCTTTCTGACATGGTTCTTGGATGTGTTCCTCCCATGGTCAGATGTAAGTGTTGGGTGGGCCTTTCTGACATGGTTCATTCCATGGTTAGATATAAGTGCTGAAGACGATGAAGACCTACATGAAGGCTAGGCCTACAACCAACATGAAAAGGGGTTGGCTCTATAGAACTTCCTATGATGAGTAGAATTGAGATAGCATCAGTGATGATGACCCAGTGATGATCCAGTGATGCTCCAAATCAAGTGATGATCCAGACTTGATGAAGATGACTTGACGATGAAGATGACTTAAAGATGAAGATGCCTTGATGATGATCCAAATGATACAGAGAATAAGACTTGTGCTAATAAATTGTGTCGAGAGAATATCTTCCTAGTTAAGAGGGAGTGTTGATGTATTTGTAACTTCGGAAAGTATTCACTTGTATATCTTATGTATTGTACCCTGATGTTTATTCCGGGAAGTATTTGTAATGTAATTAAGTCATGTCATGCCCTAATGTTCCGATCGGGAGATTCAATAATGTAAACAAGTCATGTAAAGTCATAGAGGATAACCCTCCTTATTGATCAAGGGTTAAAGTCTCCGCAGTTGTGGGGCCCTAAGGTTATTAGACTCTCCTAGAGAAGTCGACCCTAGTGAGTTATTGTCAAGTCGAGAATTAGTATAAATAGAGAGGGAGCCTCTCTATTTAACACACATTCATACACATTCACTCACACTCAGTTGTAGCGCATAACTAAGAGAGAGGGAGAAGAAGCTAGGACAAGAGAGAGAGAGACTACTGCTGCCGGGAGATCATCTTACTGTCTTTGGGTTTTACTTTTGGTGTTGATTCTATCTCTGAGGAAGTTGTGGGGTTTTCTCCTATATGGTTTCCCCGAGGAAAATCTTTGTGTTCATTGTCTCTTGTGATTGATTTTTGTGCTTGTTATTTTCTCAGATAACATCCTAAGATCATATAGCTTAAATGTTAAAACTCTAACACCGTGTCATATACTCACATCCTTGTCCGACATGTCTTGTGTCTTAGTGTACAATGTTTAACGAAAAAAATCATTAAAGAAATTTTGAGGTAAAAAAATGGCCTCAAAACAAAAAATGTATCATCAAAAATTAACTTTATAAGAACCAATCACATTTTAGAGGATGACATCATCTATAATAGTCGATGTGACACTAGTTGAGTTAAAAATGTTTATTTGTCAAATTCTAAATGGTAAATGAAAACCCTTAGCTAACCATAACAATATTGTAAGAAAAGTACGCCTAATGAAAAAAAATACTCATAAATTACTTTTAAATTTAATATAAATGCATTGAATTATTCTCAAAAAACTTAGAAACAAAAAGTACTTTTAATATTTCAATGTAAAATAAAATTAAAAAAAAATAAAAATTATTCAAAGTAATAATTTAAAAAGTGCAATGACCATTTAATACATTATATTAAATTTTAAAAATTAAAAAGTATGATACGTACTCTTTGAATCTTTAAAACGTGACTAAAAAGTCAAAGGAATTTATTATGAAATGGATATATAAAAATTTATATATTCAATAAAAATATTATATAAATAATTTATTTTATATTGATTAATAAATATTTTTGATAAATATTTTTGATATTGATATTAGTAGATAATTAGTATATTTAAAATGATGATTAAATTTTATGTTTTATTTTTAATTAGTAAATTAATATATATATTTTGTTTTTAGAACTTAAAATTATAAATAGTGTGAATATCGAATAAACTAATATTAAAAAAAATAACATATTTTTTTTAATTATATAAGTCCATTATTTAAAGTACATAAAGTAATCTATTTATTGAAAAGTACTCTTACTTTTAGTCACATTAAATATAATTTTATTGACTTTATTTTTAGACATCTTTTTAATAAAGTAATATTAAAAAAAATAACATACTTATTTTAATTATATAAGTCCATCATTTAAAGTACACAAAGTAATTTATTTATTCAAAAGTACTCTTACTTTTAGTCACATCAAATATAATTCTATTGACTTTATTTTTAGACATCTTTTCAATCTAACTTAACCATAGTTACATTGGTTGTAGTGTAAGAGATGAATTGTAAATACGTCTTCCCCAAATAATGTCTAATTCATAATATTTTATTATATCTTTTATGAGACCCATTTTAGACCTCAAAATTCCCCTAATGTTGACTTCAGAAAGAAAATGGTATTGTTTTCATGCATAATTGTTGCTCTTGTAGGGAATTAATCTAGATCACCGATATATTATTGTCGTACTACCAAGGTTCATTCATAAAGCACCATTATGATTGTTGCCTCAAGAATTATATATGATAAAATCTACCTCCAATCTATACATGTTTGCTGGAAAAAAAATCTTATGTCTGTTAGCCAATAGAATAAACACAACAAATAATAGTATCCAAAATACTCATTACGAAAGCCAACCTATTCATCAACAAAAACTTAAGATACAGATGCACCCCTAAAATATGGATTAAACTCTCTTTTTTCATGGAAACATCTCTCTCAGAAAAAAACTAATTATCTAAGTGTTCAAGTTCCACTAAGGTTACAAAGTAATTCCTCAAATATTCAACTAATACATATGTGGCTATCATAAACACCAATTTAGAAATCTTATTGCCAATATAAAAAAATGCAATAAAACACCTAAATACAACCTTTATATCATGGTGGTTAGACACTAATATGAAGTCGAATCATCTTAGGAAAAGAGATAGTAGTTTGGGTGGCTTGCATTATGGCAATTGGGATTAGGTTAGTTAATACTTGATATACAATATCATGTGTATTTCCCCCACCCTGTTGTATGAGTATATAGACATGTATAGGCCAAGAATATGATGGTATGATGAAAATTAGTATTTAAAGGTGTAAATTAATTTACCTATAAAAGAAAATTGATAGGGTATTTGTCTCTCTTATCTACATTAATTGGAACATTCAATAATTGAAGCATCATTTTCAATGCAAACTCTTTAGAATGAACAAAATGGTTTTATGGTGACAATAATTCGCACAATAAATTGTCAATCATCCCAGGGTATAAGCAGATAAACATATCCACTTGGTACATCGCTTAATTACCTCAAAAAAGGTTGATAGATGTCTTCATTTGAAAGTGAATCATCAAAGAAAAGTATTTCTCACTTCGGTTTTGCTACCAAGTGGAAAATCCTCTAAGAGGTGTCAAGACTCAATGGTGAGTGTGGAGATCTAGAGAACCTGTGACTATCGACTACCATGGCTACCTGAAAGGAAAGTAATATGGAGGAGTTGCACAAGTTCACCGATAAGCTTACGGAGCACTAAGTAAGTTAAAGCAACCTATTATGAATATTTTATTTAATGTGGATTAAAACCACTATACTTGTTATAATTTTTTGTAGTCATTCTTCAAGGTCTCTTCTCTATTTTTGGGCCAAATAGAGAATATTTAAAACAATGTATAGAATTATCAATATATTTAAATGTCAATGTCCAGATAATCATTCCCTTGAAGCAACAAAAAAGTTATCGATGAATCTGCAAAACCTCCCAAAAAATTAAGAAAATGAAAAATGGTAAAACAAAAGAACTGGCAAACTTGTAGAGAATAAATAAATTTCTTACAAAAAAAAGACGTTTAAGCATAATCAAGGAGGGATATTTTATTATAGTTTACACAATATAGGTAATTCTCTACTTGGAGAAAATAAGAGAACCATCAAAAGAATTTTAAAGAATTGTTTGAGAGAGGTGGGTAGTGCATAGGGCCACATCGAGAGTGAGGGAAAATGGTCCTCATGCAAGAATCATATGCAAGCTATGCTAGCTTCCGGTATCTCAAACAAATGAATGAGGACCCATTTAAACTAACTCATTCATGTGTGTGGAACCCTTCTGGACCCTTTTTATATGAAATAAGTAGGAAGTAATCCTATGATAAACATGGTCAACATGTTATACCATATCAGATACTCACATCCTCGCATGCATGTCATGTGTATTAGTGTCCCATGTTTAAGTGAAAAAATTGACTTTAGAAATCAAACGGTCTTGTTTTCATGCATAATTGTTGCTCTTGCAGAGCACGAATCTAGATCTCTAATATGTTATTGTTATACTACCAAGGTTCATTCATAAATGACCATTATTATTGTTGCCTCGGTAATTATATATGATAAAATATACCTCCCTATCTATGCATGTTTGCTAAAAATATAATTCTTGTGATTGTTAATAGCCAATAGTATAAACACAAAAAATAATAGTATACAGACTACTCACTACGAAATCTAACCTATTCATTAACAAAATCACAAGATATAGATGCACCCCTAAAATATGGAGCAAGCTCTCTCTTTTCGTGGAGATATTGCTCTCACAAACAACGCATTATCTAAGTGTTCAAGTTCCAATAGGGTTACAAAAGTATTTCCTCAAATATTTAACTAATCCATTTGTGGCTATCATAAACACCAAATCAGAAATATTACTACTTATATAACAATGAAATAAAATACCTAAATATAACATTTATATCATGGTGGTTAGACACACAAATGGAGGAATCATCTTCGAAAAAGACATAGTGGTTTGGGTGGCTTATACTATGGCAATTGGGATTAGGTTAGTTGATACTTGATAGACATTATCATGTGCACTTCCCTCACCATGTTGTATGAGTATATAGACATTTATATGCCAAGAATACGTTGGTTTGATGAGAATTAGTATCTAATGGTGTAAATTCCTTTACCTATAAGAGGAAATTAACATGGTGTTCATCTTTGTTTTCTGCATTAATTGGAACATTCAATAAGAAGCATCGTTTTCAATGAAAAATCCTTAAAATGAACAAAATGGTTTTATGGTGACAATAGTTCGCACAATAAACTAACAATCCCCCAATGGTATAAGCAAATAAACATATCCAATTGGTACATCCCTTAATTACCTAAAAGAAAAGGTTCATAGGTATCTTCATTTGAAAGCAAATCGTCAAGGAATAGTCTTGCTTGCTTTGGGATTGGTGCCAAGGGACAAGCATGATCATGATTTGTATCCTAGTAATATTCCATAGGTTGTGCACCATTAAAATAGAAATTCTAATTTTACATGTAATCCTTTCTTCAATAAAAGTGAGTACATATTCTATAGTTTCTTCCTTGCTAATGTCACATAGAATCCCTTGAGGGCTTAGTAAGATTAGAAAACTTGAGGGATATAGAGATATCTAAAAGGATTAGAGATCACCATGATAGTATCATGTAGGTGTATACTTATAAATATTGCAAATATTGCAAAGTGTAATGTAAGAAAAAAAGATACTAGGAAAGGTTTTTTTGTTGTTGTTGTTGTTGTTTTTTTAATCAGAATTGAAAAAACTATACTTTTTATATAAAAGTATATGTCAAAATGAACATATTGATAGCATACATTGCATGTGTCTATCATGGACCGATGTCTATGATAGACATCAATCCAAATTGAATCATACATATAAAAAAATATAATGGACATATAAAAAAAATACATCACACATATTTGTTTATTATAGAAATCAACTCATACATATAATCAAAAGTGTTGTGGAGCACCAAACAACTATGATTGATAGTACTCTGGACTCTGGAAGAATGGATGGCTTTTGAGGTTATTCTAGACACTTTCTGTTCGGCTTTCGAAATGTGCATAAGCATGGATAAGACATGGTTCCTCTTTAATAAAGTAGAGGAGGGAGTATTGAACAATATTAATATGATCACGCCTTACAAGGTGGATCCCATTATGCAAGGTTTTAAGTATCTTGGTTACTTCATTAAGCCACTTGGCTATGAGGTAAAGGAATGGTTATGGTTGCTGAAAAAGTTTGAAAGACGGATTCAACATCGGGCACATAAGCTCCTCTCCATGGGGGGAAGACTTGTTCTTATTCAGGCGGTTCTCTCTAGCTTGCATGTATACTAGTTTTCCATGGCCCCTGTGTCAAAGTCAATTCTTAGCAGGCTAAGAAAGTTGATTTTCTCCTTTGTGAGGTTCATTGGGGGACAAGAAGCGGTTTCATCTCATAGACTGGCAGATACTGTCCAGGCCAATTGATTTTGGGGGGTGGGGAATAAAAAATCTGGAATGGTTCAGTTTATCCTTGAGATTAAGAAGCATGTGGATGGCTCTGTATGGTTCAGGCATTTGGCATCAAGTTATCTCCACAAAATATTTAAAAAATAGACCTATGGAGGTCTGGCTCAGATGTAAGCAGTTCTCTGTTAGGGGTACCTCAATTTTCTGGAATGGCTTTCTAAATACCCTTTCTTGGCTTGGAAGGTGTCTGGGGTGGCAGGCTGGAAATGGTCAAGATATCCTCATTGGGTTAGATCCTGTTATTGGTTCAGCTTCCTATCTGATCCTTCCTTATGATCTTAGGGAATATTTGAGGGATTATGGTATAACATCTCTGCACCATGCGCACAATCCTTCTGTGGTGGCTCGGTTGTATTGGTTATCAGCAATAGATTTGGAGTTGGGTGGTGAATGGGAATCTATCTAGAATGGTTACATTTCTGGACTAGAACATGGTAGAATCCGCCTAAAAAACTCAGCGGATAAATTGCTATGAACACACAACATTAAGGACGGAAAGGTCACGGCTGCCCTAGTATATGATCTGATAGTAAAGTCTCATCTGGATCCAATCGACTCTAAGTCCTCAGCTATCTTACAGCAATGTAAGATCCCCCTGAAGATCAAATGTTTTACTTGGCTAGCTTTGGAGAATTGAATCTTGACTTGGGATAATCTTTCGAAGAGAGGCTGGGATGGGCCCAATAGATGTGTTTTATGCAATAATGATGAAGACACAGTACAACACATCTTCATTGACTGTTCATTTTTTAAGTATGTTTTGGCATGGCTCTATGAGTTTTACCTTTGCAAGCTTCCATCTTCGGATTGCTCATTCATGATCTTCCTGGAGCACTGGTATACTGAGTATTCTTTACATGAAAACTGTTGTTACCTTCCTCTTTTCGTTTTTTGGTGTATCTGGAAAATACACAATGTGTGTATATTTGGTGATAAAGCAGTCTCTATGCATAGTCTGTTTCATCAGGTGGATTATCTTATGCATTATTATCCTGTACCTGAAAAAAAAAAGACTAGGATAATTGGTCTAGCCTTGGTGTTGGTTTATCCTCATGGTTTTTTCGACAGGGTAACAGCTAATAAGGTGGGCGGTGTAGGGTTTTTCCTTGCACTGAGCAGTGTACATTCACTTAACTTTAAACTTGGTTGTGGAACCTGTACAAATACGAGAGCCGAGCTTATGGCTCTATGGGCTCTTCTTGTTGTGGCAAAAGAAATGGGGCTCCCATCATTACATATTTTTGGAGATTCATTTGTCATCATTAACTGGGAATTAAATAAGGCATCCCTAACATCTCTCGATCTGCGTCACTGGTGTGATGAAATCAAACACTTGATCTCTTGTTTCTCCTGCTTGGACATCTGTCATGTATACAGAGAGCACAATCAAAGAGCAGATGGCTTATCCAAAGATGCCCTTGATTTGGCTCCTGGCTTTGGTTCCTTTTTTTTTTTAAATTATTGATGGCAATATTTGCATGAGTGGTGATTTTAAGCTCTTTTAGAGCTCAGTGCTGGAGCTTAGTCTCCTTGTTCTTCTTGGGCACTTTTTAGTATCTCTTTGAGATCTTTCTTGTCTATTGGGGCAGGGATCTCTGGTGTAAGCTCTCTGGTCTCTCATTGTGCTTTGGGTTTATTTGACTTGTCTCCTTGCAAGGTTTTCGAATGATTGTCATTGTAGCTGCTCTGTATCTATTTTGGGATCTTTTCGATCTATTTGTATCTGGGTGCCTTTTATGGCGGTCTTCTTAGTCACCTCCTAGAGGTATCTCTATTGATCTCCTAGATGTGGGATGTATGTTTTGATTCCCTTTGATTCTTAATGAATATCAAGGTCATGATTTTTTCTTCTGAAAAAAAAAAAAAAAAAAAAAACTATGATTAATAGTTCATACCAAAAGAAAAACACCTGATATATATATCATGGTACAACTATGAAAAATAAACCAAACACAAAACCAGATAAAATATAGTATGTAAAGACTATCCCTCAAGCTAGCTGATGAAAATACGATTCAACAAGAGAGATTGAATCTCTCATCCATTGATCGATCGCCAAACAATGGAGAGAAGAGCCGTCATGAGAAACCTGCAGATATGTCATCCAAAAAAAATATAAAAGCCATGATACATGTCCAATATGCCAATATAAAATAGCATGCCATAATCAAACGATAACAATCTGCATATTCCATTTTTCCGTGAAAATATTTGTTGAGGATGTAAAATGTCAAGATAGGAGATACATCTCAAAATGTCAGGGAAACTACAACCATATTTAAATTTTTAATAGATATGCATACGCCCTTGATCAATCATGGATGAATCTCGATCATGTTCAAAGATGATGAATCCTTCCTTCTCCTGAAACGTTGCTTTTGACAGAGAATCTGCAGTTTGATTGTACTATTCTTGATCTTTTGAAGAAAAGTAATTATTAAAGTGATAATTATATAATAGTAATTATGGATTGTAGTGTAAGAGGATTAAGTTATAGGTGTAATAACACACTTTTCAAGTTAAATTATGATGAAATTATTTATGGAAGAGTACGAGTGTCTTTACAAAATTATTGAGTCAAGGAGTAGGAAGAGTATGCATAATGTCTAGTCATTTGTGTTAAAGTGAGCATATACAATTGATTATATTAAGGCCATGTTTTTACCTTGTAGGGATATACTGGATAGAATTGACAATATTAGCCCCAAGGGTTAGCTCAATTGGTAAGACGTGCGCACACTCTCTCGGTACGGGGAGAGGTCACGGGTTCGAGCCTTGAGTCCTTCGGGGTTAGGCCATCTGTGAGGATGGCCGGCGGTTTACCACCTCTACCATCCACTAATGTGGGGAAGTATTGCTGGGTTTTCCGTGGAGATTTCCTCTGAAAAAGAATTGACAATATTGTAGGCTTGCCAGGTTATAAAATCCTACAAAGTACATATATAGATACAATAGGTTGAAATTCATGGCAATCATGATTTGATTGCATTCTAGAAGGGAGTGACCTTTGTGTCAAAGTTAAAACTCTAAATGAAAGGGCATATCCCGAGACTCGTGGGATGAAGTTCTTCTTGAAAGTGTCGAGCATTAATATGTAATTCATTGATATGCAAATGGTGTAAGTTAAAGTGAAGTTAACTAGAGATGAGAATCAATGAAAGAGTCATGACAATGCCTTAAAAGCAAGTTAAAAATTATATAGAAGACAAGGTCTTCTTATGAATCATGCTATAGAAAATACCATGTAATTTAACACAGTTAATTATTATGTGGATTAAGTATAGTAATGAACCTTGAATAGCTCAAACCAATAGCCTATACAAATGTCAATAAAATATAACAACACATCCCATGTGATAAAATGAGTAAATTTTAGTGTACACTGGTATGTCTAATCAAGTGAAGGTCCAGTGAGACGAGTATAGCCTCGAGTCTAATGCCTCAAGAAGATGCAAATACCAAGCGTCGTGATTATCCTCCACTATTTTGATTTTTGGAACACTTAAACATATTTTGTATATCTTTTCAGCTAGACTCGTGGGACTATCATTTTGGACCTTACACATACATATGCAAAATTACACATAAGCTTTATTATTTTATATGACCATGGTTTAAGATATATTATCTATTTTCAAGCATGCACATTTTATTGTCACGTGGATACCAACCTAATTTGTGTTTAATGAGTGAGGATTTCATATGTTGTATTTTATTTAATGAGCATGGAAGTTTATGTTAAACGCAAACTTGGTACACATTGTTGATGATATGGATGTAATTATACTTCATTATTTGGGTTTGAAAGGTAACCTACAGGTGCATGGGCTAGGCATGACCAAGTTATTTGTACAATGTTTGTATCGATGTCATGGACATCAAGGAAATATGACATGCTATGAAGCATTCTATGGGAATGGATTATGGTTATATATAAATGTATATGTTATGATGTGTGGACAAGTGTTTATATTAGAAGTATTGTAGCTACCCAAATTGGTTATTCATTGACAAAACTCCAAGAATAGTTTTAGCACAGCAAGGCTCCATGTTAGGAGGTTGACCCTAGTTCTATCAGGAGGGGTGAAGGTGTTTCCCAGTGTTTATCCTCTGAAACCTGGAGTCCTGGGAGGGTTATGTGAGTCATGCTCCCCTAGTCATGTGATGACGACTGCCAGTTTCCTGCTGGGAAAGTTAGGTTGATATAGTTGGTGCTTCCGCCCTAGGGTTTTATGGGTGGTTAGGTCGGTATAGTTGATGCTATGACATATTCTAGTGGAGGATGGATAGGATAGGGGAGAAAGTAGGCAAGGATGGATAGGACGGTTCTAGGTTAGAATGGGGCAATTACTTAGGGGAAGGGTGTGCTCATTATTTTTATGCTTAAGAGTCTATCCAGACACAACTCTATGTGTTTCTTTCTTAATTGTAAATAGTAGTATGTTGTTGTCAAAGTTAAGATTGAAGAATGTAATTTATACATGTTTGTAGTTTAATGTTCAAATGATATCATGTGTACTCTTTGACTCTAACTTCAGGACGAAGGTTCCTGAAGGAGAGGTGTATGTAATGCCTTGTTCTGGTTTTATCATCAAAAGCATATGGATGTTGATTTGCATCTAGGATTAAAGGCACTTGGTGCATTGCAAGCTCTTGATTAGTAGCATACATATGAGGTATGTGTATCCTAGCTACATAACCACGCTTCACATGCATTGCACAATATACTTATTAGTTAATTATACATTGTAAATTGTTTGAGTGGATTGCTAAGTTATACATTAATGTATAGATTATATTGATTAAATTAAAAAAAACTAAGTATTAATGGAAAGTACTCATTAAATAATATTAATTGTATTAATTAAATACTAATCATTGATTGTTCAATTAGATCCTTATTGTTTGTGTACATATGAATTTGGTTTTGAGTCATTAAAGAAATACCAAGGGCTTATAATTAAATACTAATTATATTAATTAAATATATGCTAAAATATTGATTTGTAGAGCCTTAGTATTGGAACGATGAGACTAGACGGCTCTCCCGCAGCTAGGGCCAAACCCTAGCCTCCCTGCGTTCTCCTCCAGGCTGCGTGTAGGCCCCCTGCGGCTCCTCCAGGCTGCGTGCAGGCCCGTCCAGCTGAAGCTGCCTCGCCCTGGTTCGCGTCCAAGCTGCGTTCTGGGGTCTGCGTTTTGGAACAGTGATTGAAGCTGCGTCTTCTGCCTTTCTCCTCCTCCGTGGCCATGCATTCCTCTCCCTCCGGTGGACGGGCCATGGATCCGTTGGAGGCTTTCAGATTTCTTGTTAGATCTACAGGCCTTAGGGCAAAGGCCGCCCCTCCTGCCAAGTTTGTTAAAAAGATGGAAGAGATCCCTTCTCTGGAGCTCTCCCCTTCTGATCCATGCCGCATGGCCCTTATGCTCTCAGAAAAATCCCTCATTGGCAAGTTCACTGGTCTGTGGCCCAATCCCAAAGCAGTGGATCAATGGATAGCAAAACGTTGGAGCTCCCTAGCGCCCTCCCATATCTCTTTATGTGCTGCAGGAAGAGGGTATTTTCTGTTTATCTTTGAGAACAAATAAGAGCGGGATCTAATCTTCAAATCTGGACCATACTTCATGGGATCGAGGGGGCTGTTCTTAGCTCATTGGTCTCTGGACTTCAATCCTGAAGTAGAGATCACCGCTGCCCCGGTTTCGGTCCAGCTCCCCCATCTTCCCCTTCATCTCTGGGGCAAAAGCTCCCTTGCTGATATAGGAAAAAAGCTCGGCCGTTTCCTGGATAGCGCAGAGCCTAAAGGGGATCAGTACACCTGTGCGCGCATCTGTGTAGAGGTCAATCTCGAGAAAGGGCTCCCGGAAGCCCTTCAACTCTCCTTGGGCAACTGGAGTCACATCCAAGAGCTGGACTATGAGCATATTCCCTTCAAATGCCTCCGGTGCCATGTTTACGGTCATTTCGTGAAAAGCTACCCCAAAGCCCTGGTGACGGTGGCTCCTCCCCCGGCCAATGGGGCAGACTTCCAGCTAGTTGCTAATAGGCGAAGGGCTCCCCGGAGAAAGGACTCCAAATCAGAGGTGCCCATTGCAGAAGAATCTACCCCAGCTAATAAAAACAGATTTGAAGCCCTTCAAGAACTCGATGATCAGGAACCAGAAGCAGCAGTAGCAGTTGAAGAGACGTTGGAGCCAGGTCCAGGTCGGGAAATTGAAGCACCAGCAGCAAAAGAGGTTCCAGAAGTGCGTGCCCCCCTTGGTACCACAGAATACCCTACGCCTGAGGCAGCTGAATAGATGGGAGGCCCTCCTCCAGATAGGGCAACCGATGGACTATCCAAAGTGGCAACCTCTCCCTTAGAGTCTTCTGCAGTAAGGAGGGCTTGCTCCTCTTCGCGGTCTTCTAGTGATTCCGGGTCAGTGAGAACTTCAACTACAACCCCCTCTCCTCCTCGTACTAGAGGGCGAAAGTCCAACAAAGAACGAAGGAATCTCGAAGCAGCCTCCAACATTGCCGGGGGCTCCCAGAAACAGATGGATTCGTTTATTTTTCGAAATCTCTAATGTTTTTCTGCATATTTCTATGCTCACAATTTGTGAGAGTCTATCCTGTTAAGCATTGGTTGAAATCCTCGAAGAATAGTTGTCGAAGTAAAAGGGATCTTTATCCCAAGAAATTCTTAAGGAGGCTGACAGAACTGTTAGAGGTCATCAGCCCTCCATATTTCTGTAACCTTGGATTCTGGTTCGCTAGAAGGAGTAATACAAAATTCCCATAACCGTTTCCGTAATATATATATATATATATATATATGTATATGCTAAAATAAGTTAATCATAAATTAAATCCCATTGAATGATTTAACTAAGGATTAAAGTGCCAAGATTTAATTTACGATATATATTTTTTGGAATTATGTGGATATTTGATTTAGGATAATAATTGTTTTGAATTATGTGCCAAGATTTGATTTATGTTATTTATTATTTTGAAATGTGCCCCCAGGATCAGATTGTGGAAGGCACGGGGTTTCTTCGGAGGAAAGGAACCTCCCCCTTAAAAAGGGAGGGGAACACAAATTTTGGGGTGATTTATTTTCTTGGGATCCACAAGGAGGGAAAAAAGGGAAAATAATGAAGAGGTATGAAAAGATTATATGGTGTGGGACCATAATTAGGATGTATTGTTTTTTATATGGGAGAGAATCTATACACTTAAGCATGAGGATATAAAATCTTTGTGATTTTTTTAGGTTGGGGAGTCAGTGAGACTATTCCTATTTGGTTGAATGGTTAACCCAATTTGGGTCATTGTTGGAGCTATTATAGGAGCTTATTTGCAGAGGATCAAAAGAGTATACAAATAAGAGAACCAAGTATTTTCAATTATGAAAATTTATTTTACTATGTTAAATTATGAAACCTTCATTTTGTAATTCATGTGTATTGTAATTATAGTTGATAGGAGACGGTTAGAAAGTAAATGGATCCCTAGTAAAGCTAAGATGTTAAGTATCTTATTGTTAAAATGTTGATAGTTTCTAAAGATTAATATGCGCGTTATCACACTGTAGACAAATTTGTAACAAAAGTTTTGCATAACCTAGAAAAGTAAATGAGATATATAGAAATATGAGGTGAAACCATAGTTAGCTATCTATCCTATTTAGTTGTAGCCTATTAGTAACCTAAAAGGGTTGGGCCCTTGGGGATCACTACAACCCCCATAAACAACTCATCCATCTCTAAAACCAAGTACCATATCATTGAATAACTATTTACACTTCAATTACAAACCCTCAATGTAGATTATGACAATCCAAGAGCATTCTTCAATTTACGTATAGGAGGAAGTGATTAATAGTTTTTTATTATAAAGTTGTCGTATTTCATTAACAATAGTATCAAATTACATAAGAAAATAACTATCATAATATTAAGGAGGGCTGAGATGGTTTCCCTACCTGCCAAGTTGTTCAAAAAAACTAAAGTTTTTGTTAAAAACTACAAAAAATCCTTCCTTAAACCAAGAAATCCGGCATGACATTGATAAAAGGTCCCATTACAATTTTGACAAATTAAATCACTAGGTGACACGAGAATAAGCATACTGATGAACAAACAAAACCAAAAAAGCTGAAAGTCACAGAGAGAACCCGAGGCCACTATGGCTAACTTAGGTGGTTGCGTCCACATGGGAAGAGTTTGGTGTCTCCTCCACAATCGGGTATGCTCCTCCATAGTCTTAGTCCAGCGCTTGAGTGTAGAGCCCCCAACTGGGTCTCCTTTAACCTTTATATACAGTCAGAAAATTTATAAATCTGTTTTATCTACTTCTAACAATTTATTGTTGACTGTGCAGGAAGCAAAGATAATCACAACATATAAACTTTTAAAATTAAACTGAATTTGCCAAGGTAGAAACGATAACATACCTGCTGGAAAATACCTGTAGGTAGCTAGTAGGTCCACCTTTGTTGCTGTCCTTGATTGTCGTTTTTCCTTGCTTTTCCTTGCAGCCAAAAGTCCTTCCCAAAGTTCTAAAACTCAACCAGACCCAAACCAGTCTTGCCACCCTGCCAACTGGCGAGGTCTCGCTGACCACCCAGCTCCAAAGGTACCCCTTTGGACCCCCGAGCCCAAACCGAGTACAAGCCCTAAGCTGTTTTATCCCCTCAAAAAAAAAAAA
>LPNX010467623.1:283455-296247 GCA_001517045.1 Pseudotsuga menziesii | reverse complement strand
TACTAACCAAGGGTTTTACACACCTACAGTTAGATCTTGTTTTCACCCCTACTTCCCGCTACATCTATCTACCTACATCATTACTAACTTCCACATCCTATCCCGTCCTCTGCTGGACTACCCTGGAATGTCAAGTCATGATCGGTTCCAGCTAGAACCCGTAAGCGGAAGTGTCGACCACATCGACCAAGCTTCCCCAGCAGGCAACCACCAGTCATCATCACACACCTTGGGGAGCACGCTAGCACAGCCCTCCCATGACTCTGGGTTTCGGGGATAAATGGTGGGTAAAGCCTCCACCCCCACTAATGGAACAAGGGACTATGTCTACTCGACATAACAACAGCGTTGCACTTGTACTCGGTCTGTCATCGTATAACCGATCTGGGCGGTTGAGTTTCCTGGAACTCTACCCCACCCATGTCATAACATACATCATAATAAACAGCATAATAACCATACGAAAGTAAATAATGCATCACTCGCATACCATTTTATCTTTCGAAGTCCATGTCCCTGAGGCCCTCCCACCTCGTAGGATCCAACTATCACTTAGCCGTTTCAACCTGTAAGTCAGTCCTCAACATACAATATAGGATATCGTGCATAATCCTCGATATGTACACATATATCTCATCATAACATGACAACAATAAACTCATTCATTCGCCATGCACCTGGCATAACATTCATTATTTCAACATATATCTGTAACGGTATCCACGTACCCATCATTCAGTAATTTCCATATATTTGACATAATTAACACATGATACATATCTAAACATGACTACCGACCATAATACTATCATCACGCACACACATATATATATCGGAAAAATAATAGAACCATATGTCCACAGTGTCGTCAAACCAACGAGGTCTCACAATCAAACAAATACAACATATAATAGTAGTTAAGGTAGAAATGTCAAAACGGGGTGTTACATTGAGAGGGTGGGTTGACAGGCGGAGGTTCTGAATGAAGCCTTGGAGGGGTGATACTTTCGGTTTCCTCTCAGATTCATTTTGTAAGCAGAGGGTCATCCATCGATGGCGTCATGAATTGTTCATTTTCAGTACCAATTCCAATCAGAACTACGGTCCTTGGGGTAGGAACGAAAGTCTCACCCACTGCTCCTCATTTGCCAGCATCTCCCCCATCTGTAGTTACACTAGAACGACGAGTAATGGCGTAGTGTTCCCAAGTGAAATTAGCCTCCAAACTATTGAAATTTTCATTCGTCTATACCAAGCTTGCTCTGATGTTCAACACTGTGTCTTTTGGCCATGCTCCATTTGGCCACCATGTATTCTATTAAAACACCCATCATGTTTTTAACTATCCAATAATGATTAATTATACCACCATTCCTTTCAGAATCCAAATGCTTGAAGACCACGCAGGATTCCTAGTCGTCTATCAAGCACTTCACCGGCATGGAAACGTTCGTGGAGTAGCCTTCCATTGCTCCCAATTCAGTATTTCTCCTGGAGCTCCCATGACCAATGCCACCCCGCCTAGGAGTGCCTATTTTCCTCGACATAATGCAATCCTAGTGAACAAAGTTGTCGATAAAGAAAGAAACCAACAGAACTGAGTTTGCTAGAAGCCCTGTAGAAGTGAGACTGATCAAGGTCGCCCCAACATCCATGGTTATCCTCCCGAAAATGAGCCCGGTCACATGTGAGAGATTTCCATCCATTAAACCTGACACACAGTTCATCGTATCTTGGCTCTACTCCATGCTCGGGTGACGTGACATCCCATCGGTTGGAGAGAATGAGACTTAATTCCCAGGGTTCAGAGCAATTAATCCTCGCATTGTTCGAACACACTCCTGGATCGTCTGTCCATGCAATGTGGGTCGACTAGGTGTTCGCTCCGGTGGCTCACCCGCATCTGGGAGGAAGTAATTCATAGTTAATCGTTGTATGCATATGTAATATTACATTATCACTGTAATATGTGTATGTGCATTGCACTCCCTACACATATATAAGTGGATAATAGCTCATCCTCTTGTCATTTTAAGATTGAACATTCATTGTTATAGCTTGTTACAACCATAATTTCCATTAAGGATGAACTCAGGTGTATGACTTTAAAGTTGCAGTGCCCCCCCTAGAGGTGGTCAAATGCGTGAGGCTTGCATTGCACTTACTGCACACACTTATGTGGATTAAAAAAAAATCTTGTAAATCTTAAGACTAGACACTAATCATTATGACCCATTACAACCACAATTTTTGGAGTGAGTAAATAAGTGGGAAAACTCAACCTTTTCAACGAGTCTCTTTTTTTACGAGGTAATGTCCTGCCCTAATTGAATCATTTTTTTCAAAATTTCAATCATTTGGGTTGTCTTAAAATGGGCCAAAACCCTTAGAGGAAAAGTCCCATGGTCAAAGTTCCCATCAATCCCAAGGAACTATAACTTCTGGCAAAATTCTTATCAGGTTTGAAGAAGAAATACACCTAAAAAGGTTGAGTTTGTCATATTTTCACTTACTCCATAATTTGTTGTATGTTAAGCTATGGTCTAACAATAAACAAGTGAAAAAATTCCTACATTGGTCCAAGTTCAATTTCTAAAGGATGGTTTTCTTGCATCTTACCTAAAAGTCATTCGAATGCCATATCCTATGAGTGCATGTTGATTGCATGGGCAGACCCGGGTTTACTATAATCAACCAACAACACCCCTAACTCACTAGCCCTTTCGGCGACAGACCGCAAGGCGGCCTGAAGTCTCACCCGAAGTGAATCTAATGGGTTGGCCAAGGACTCAAGCGTCTTGGACCAGGTTCTGTGGCAGTCCTACTGGTGGCTCGCGGCTCTTCTAGCTGCAAGATCTTCCTCAGTGTCTGAGCGTCGCGCAACCTCTTGCTCGCGCCGCGCAATCCCGTTGTCGCGCAGCTCTTCTAGCCGCAGCGTCTCTACCCTTGCGTGCGTCGCGTGGGTTCTTCTCTCTTCACATGACTTCTTCCTTCTCACGATAGTCCCAATCGCACCGCATCGCCGCGCACCGTGCAACACGAAACTCTTGTTCAACGCTAAGTGCTCAACCCACGGACTCGCGCACCGTAGCTCCTCTGCCTGTGCGGTATCGCCTTCTTGCGATACCCTCCAACCGCGATTTAGCGCACTTAGCGTTGTTCGTGTCGACGCGCAAGACCTGATACCCAGATTATCTTACTGTGATTAATTAACTATCTAAGGCAAGCATAAGTAACCCTTATATGACGTGCCAAGGATTTCAACTAATATATATTTCTGCAGTGCTGTACTAAACAACTCATTCATACATCAACTGTAAGCAAATTGCATAACATAATCAGATAGATGCAGCAAATAAACAAAATATGCAAATCAATCACTGAACACGGGATTTTAACGTGGTTCACCCCCAGGATGGGAGTTACGTCCACAAAACTATGTTTTCTCTATTATAGCTTAAGGGAAGGCAAACACAGTTCTGCTGCGCCTCAAATGCAGCTCAAGATCTTCTCTCTTAGGTCTTTCTTCTCTACCTTTATGCTGTCTCTCTTACAACATACTCTTCCCTCTCAGTCGATCCCTGCGGATCGTTACATGCATGCTCTACAAGCCGGCTACTGGTTTTAGTAAGATTGCTACCGCTAGAACCAGAACCAGAGCTCGACTTTTTCAACAGTCTACTTATCCTTATTGCCTATTTCAATCACAACTGTCTCTCTATCTAATCAACTGGCTAACTGACTGACTAGCTAACCCTTTACAATACAAAATATTTTCTTATATAGGCAGCCCGAAGGTCGTGCCATTACAACACTGTGGGCCTGTCCCAATAGTAACCCAAACCCTAATTAGTGACAATCGGTCCTCTCTGTCCTTGAGGTAGCCGCTTCCCGTCACACCACAGCTCTCTACAGTCTTCCATGCTTCCCGGCATTGATCATGGGTACTATGCACCGCTTCACTCTTCTGTCCTTCGCCTTCAATGCTTGAGCCTCGTTGCTCCTTCTTCTTTATGAGGGTCGCTGAGCCCTCCTGTCTTCCGCCGCTGCCTTCAATGCAGTGGGTGAGCTCTCCCCTCTCGGCCGCTCAGGTACCGTTGCCTTTCTTTGACTTTCGCATCCCAAAAAGTCACGGTTTCCGGCTCTGCTCTCCAGTTGGAAACGTGCTACGGCGTCGTAGCCCCGTCTTATCCTCTTTCCGCCAAAACTTATCTCTCCGCCAAAACTAGCAGCTTCTTCTGTAGCTGCGGGACCCTGCTCCAACAGTGCAATAATGTTAACTCTGGTCTAATTTAAATAGATATGAATTAATTCCACTAATGGCTTAGGGAGGCTTGCGAGGAAATAAAGAGTGCTACTTAAAAAAACAAAAACAAAACATAGTACATTACTATTTAAATTTGTATTCATGGTATACTAGCTTTACGTGACATGTTGTTTAGATGTGTTTTTGAGGATAATCTCATCGAGAGGTGCATTCTATAATATATGAGATGTGTAATGTGTGTCACAAAATAAAAGTAATAATACAATAACTATATATTTTTAATCTTTTTAAGTCACCTTGACCAATAATAATAAAAACTTATATCCATCTTAAATATGGATTTATCAAGGGCCAATTCTTGCAAGCTCATTCGTTTAAGTGTGGGTCTTGTCTTAGGGTGACCCAGGTTCAATCCCCTTAGGGGTGAGTTAGTTGGGAGGAGACACCCAAAAATACAACTATGTTAAGGGTTGGTGTGGCCTAGACTAAGTGCGACCCCTAGGTGATTTTGATGGCTTAGATACCCATGGGCTTTTGTTTCTTAACCAATGGTTGAAATGCACTGGCCCCGAGTGGTGGGCATTTCTAACAAACAAAAAACTATAAATTTTATCAAGTATTGAGAGGGCTCTACTCCTTTGAGGTTTGCATCAAATCCCTCAAAATGCAAACCTAGGGATCAGATCCCTTTGGATGCTAAATATACATAGGGTTAAGATGGATCTATGTTAGTTAACAATCAAATAGTTCATTTTTTATTTTATTTTTGTCCATGACCTTAAATTTATTCTCCTCTTATGTGTTATTTCACATTGGTTGTGAAGTCTATTTTTTTTTTTTTCATTACTGAAAATTCTGACACTCCCATAAGTGTCATGTACATATAATCATGGGTGGGGACAATGATAGCCTACTTCCCCAACCACCCAACCTACAAGAGGAACCCATTGTGAAGTCTATTTACTTATGTAAAGGTGTCGTACTTTCTTGACAACCCTCATCTTTTTTCTATAAGATGTTGTGTGAGATTAAGAAACACCAAATAATTGTGTGAATATGTACTTCTATATCACAAGATTGTGTTGATCTACAACATACCATAACTTTTATATTAACATTGTTCATACAAAGACCTACTAGACATAAACATTGTTGAAAAGAGTAAAAATAAGTGCTAAAACATTAATAAACACTAATTTGGTGTATGAGAGCCCTATGTTTGTGGGACAAGGCCCCCCTCTACATAGCAATGTAACTTCTAAATTCTATAAAGGTGTACATACCCTAGTCCCTTTATATTCGAAACCATAACCCTTTAGGAGGAAACACACGTTCTTAATTGTTAGACCCACTCAAAATGTCATACTATTTAAAGTTGAGTAAAAATTACACTTAAAAAAACACTTATTTTCTTAGAGGCTCCAAACAAACCCACAACTATGTAAAAAATCATTGATGATAACAATTGTGACCTGTTTTCCAATCACTCCCGCAATCAATAGTGCTAAATTTACATTTGCACAACACAAAATATTTACACCTAGAAGTGTTTTTATTTGAGCTTTTGGGGTGGACAAGCACCTATGATTTTTCTATATTATAAATTCAACAAGAAACACATGAATTACATACAACACCATAACAACATTTATAAATTCCACTTTGAGATTTATCTACATTCATCAAATTTTCCAAGTTGAGATGAATCTACATAAATCTACAGAGAATCTTGACCAATTCTACGAAATGCTAATCCTTCATTGGACCTTCTAATTCTGCTAGTTATATACACACATTCCAACAGGAGAAAACGCTGCAAATTCAACCTCTACCATTACATATATACACATAATATCACTCTCTCGCTTGAGCTGAACTGAATTGGAAAACAATGAAGGGCCCTGAGAGGTCAATGCCACTGCGGCTCTCCGTGCCCGCCCGCCCTCCGCTTCACAAACCAACAACAACATCCACAACACCGTGGAGCGCCAGACAATACCCATCATACCCAAACGTTTTCACTCCTTCATCCTCCTCGACCTCGGCCAAGCCCCTTCCTTTCAGCCCCTCGCCCACTGCAACACCGTCCAAGCGACCGAGGGCCAACCCCTTCCTCCCATGGCTCTGCAAGCTTCTGGAAATCAGCTCCCTGTACCTCCTCAACTCATGGCTCAAGAACCCAAAGAACCCCAATTCCTCTTCTTCAGTCCTCAGCTTAGCTCCCTTCACATTCCTGGCCCTGCTCCTCTCAGCCCTGCTCACGGCCCTCCTGCAGCGCCAACCCCCGCGCAACCGCCCGCTAACACTTCCCCAGCGTCTTATGCTCAGCGCTAATGGCTCCCTACTGGCCCTACTCTTCGTCGTTCGCTTCCATGGCTGCCGAACCTGCGGCCCCATGGAGGCAATCCTGGCGGAATTCGCCGGCGCCCTCGCCGGAAAGGCCCTGTTTTTTGACGCCAAGTCAACGGATCGCGGCAGGCGGATCCGTGGATCCGTGGCTCTGCTCACCGGCCTGTTCCTGCTCACCCAGGGCTGGGACAGGGCCGGCTGTTTTCCGGCGGCCGGGGGCTATAACGATTCGTGCTCGAAGCTCCTTCCGATGCTGGCACCCTTTGCAGCAGGTATCATGGCTTCCGTGGAGAGATCGTGGGCCAATCGGAGCTCCGTCAGGCACATTGGTAAGCGACGAGTCCGTCTGATTTCTCTGTCAATTGCCACGGCAATTATTTTCCCGTTTGCCGTTTTTAGCATTTTTCTGTCCGGCTGGGACTCGAACCCCGGACCTATGGATTTCAGCATCCTCTGGCCCTTGTTTAGTACTGTGGGTTTCGGCGTTGTGTTCTCGTTTTATGGCGAAACGTATAGTGAAGAGAAGCTCTTGATGCCTACACTGTCCCCTAAGATGTTCTTTGTTACCGTTTGCTGTACTTGCCTGCTAGAGCTTGTCTTCGGCCTTGAGCTTTCGCTTTTAGGGTTTCTCTTCTGCTCTCTTATTCTCTGGATCGCGGTGAGGGACTTGGGAACACCATCTGGATGGATGGCATATTCAATTCTCGAGTCTGATCCCTCTGATTCGCTTTATTCTCTGTTTAAAAACCCCTTGAATCATATTTTGAGCGAAAGGAAGTCTCAGAAGATCGCACTTTTCCTTTTGATCAATACTCTCTTTATGGCTGTGGAGTTCATCTATGGATTCATGAACAACAGCCTGGGGCTTATTTCGGATGCGTGCCACATGCTGTTCGACTGTGCAGCCCTTGCAATTGGGCTCTACGCCTCATATATTTCTCGGCTACCTGCAAACAGCAAATTCAATTATGGTTATGGGAGGTTTGAGGTGCTCTCTGGGTATGTGAATGCTGTTTTCCTGGTCTTGATTGGGTCTCTCATAGTTCTGGAATCCATCGAGAGAATTCTAGAGCCCCAAGAAATTTCTACAGATTGTTTACTGGTTGTTTCGGTTGGAGGACTTGTTGTCAATCTTGTGGGTTTGGCATTTTTCCATGAAGCGCATCATCATGCCCATGGTGGGGGTTGTTCCCATTCTAATTCTCATGAAAGTCATGGACACAGCCACACCTGCACAATTAGTGCCGCTCCTTGCAGTGACAAGGAGCAGGATAACTTGAAAGGTGGAGATATTTCGAATGGCATAAATCATTTCCATGACAATCATGATCATAGCGGTGGTGTTAATGGTGATGCTCATATTAGATGCAGTGATCATAATCATCACGAGGACAAATCTTGTCATCAAATGTCACATGATAATTCTTGTAAAAGCCATAATCATTGTAATAGCCATAGTCACAGTCCCATAGGCGGTCAATTGAACCATGAGCAACATCAACTAATTGCGGCATCACATGAACATGGTAAACATAACCACTCTTCTGCAGATGATCATCCAACGTGGGGCGAGAATGGGCACAAACATTGTTCAGATGATACAGAGAAAATAGATTGCGCTCTACAGAGCGAAGAAACGAGATCTGCCTGTACGTCTCATCATGTTGGCAGCAATCATCAACATTGTAAAAACAACCATTTACATACCCATTCTCATTCAGGACACGGGCATTCTCATTTTGAGCCTAGCCATTCTCATTCAGGACACGAGCATTCTCATTTGGAGCATAGCCATTCTCATTCGGGACATGGGCATTCTCATTTGGAGAAGAGCCTTTCCAATTTGGGACATGAACATTCTCATTCTGGACATTGGCCTTCTCTTATGGAGAAGAAGGGGCATAGTCATACAGCAGATCTCGGCAAGTCTAAGAATCATCGTCATATCGATCACAATATGGAAGGTATTTTCTTGCACGTCCTAGCAGATACTCTTGGTAGTGTGGGGGTAGTTATCTCTACCCTTCTGCTAAAATATAAAGGTTGGATGGCAGCAGACCCAGCTTGTTCAATATTCATATCCGTCATGATTATTTCATCTGCCATTCCTCTGCTTAGGAATTCCGCAGAGATATTGCTTCAAAGAGTACCCAGGTTCAATGAGCATGACATAAAGCAGGCATTCAAGGATATCCAAAACCTGAAGGGGGTACATGACCTTCAAAACATCCATGTGTGGAGCTTCACAAACAAGGAAGTTATAGGGACTCTTCATCTGCATATTTCTGCTGAAAGTGACAAGACTTCAATTGGGGCCCAGGTAGCCCACTTGCTCCATGAAGCTGGAGTCAAGGATTTGACGCTTCAGATGGAATCTTTGGGAGATTCCTAGTTACTGATCTTAACCATAATTTATATCAGGCGCAGCAGACGGGTCTGTTTTGTGGCATCTGCAGGTAATGTGCTTACTTTCTGACATTTTACCTTACTTTCAAATAGGTTTTAGTCTTTAGATGACAGTTTTTGGGTTTTTATTTATCTGATCCAAAGTGACTGAACAGCAAATCCATTTAAATCACTATGGTAGAAGCATCTTTAAATGTTTTCCTTGCAATGAAAGTGCACCTAAACAACTCTATGTTGCATCCAACAGAAAATAAAGCGTATAACTATAGACCTTAGTATATGAAGCCGATACCAGAAGAGAGTGTACGTCCCAGCAAATATTGGGGAATTTGGGTTTCTGTTTGAAATACCTCAAGCAAGAGGCTTCAGCATTAAATTCCTTAAGAAAGGGTTAAGCTGTTGAGAGCTGTCCATACTCCATACACAACTAATGCAGAAAATTTAATGTGTTGGAAGGGTTAAGCTGTTGAGAGCTGTCCATACTCCATACACAACTAATGCAGAAAATTTAATGTGTTGGAATTTATATGAAGGCCTCATTTTCCAATCATCTACAAATAATACTGGAATCTTAGAGATATGTAGATTATATTTTAATAGTATATTCAGATATCCTAGTTAGGGTTTGCAGTAATCAGTACATGGATTAAATTGGATTAGGTCAGCATGGGCATGATTAGGTTTATTTTTTGAGCAAATTAGCAATCCACTAATTAGAACAAGTCATAAGGACTTATGAGAGACCATTCTGGACTACCTTGTTCTGCTATAGTCAGTTACAGAAGGTCCAAAGTTTTAGGCATGCATTTTCTCAACCAGGTAGAGCCTTATTGAATATAGTGTAACAATATATATGTTGGTGTTTTTTCTGTATAGCACATGTACATGAAGTGCATTGTTATTAAAAATATAGTGTTGTTTTCTGGACTAGCAATATGAACTGTTACCAGCAATCTGGCTGGTCACTGGATGTATCTTAAAGCTTGCATTTGTTCTATGCTGTATCAGAAAGCTATGTCTGGAATCTGCGGGTTACAATCAGCCTTCTTCATTTGTCCATATGTATGGTCCTCTTGCCTGGATTTTGATTTTATACAGCAACATGTATTTTACTGGCAATTTATAAAATAGTCAGAGCAATTGTAGGGATAAACTGGAAATTACTTATATCCAGCAAACTTTATAGTTTGTAAAATTTTTGACTGATTGTAATATTAATAAAATTTTGCAGATTCATCTAATCAAGTTTGGAAGAATAGTCATATGGTTAAGCTATATATCATATTTATTGATGCCACAACAAACTGTAATCTGAAAAGTTACTAGCAGAATTTCATTACAGTTGGAAACAAAACTGATCACAGGCCCTGGCAGGAGACTGGTGTACCAAAGGACACCGTGTCCTTTGTCAAAGCATGAGTGGCAAGGATTATATGTACCTATCCATGCACCGGTAACTAGCAACTATCATGTACTGTGATGGCGGGTTAGTCTTAGCAGACAGTTGCAGAGAGCTAAATTAGATTACAAGATCTTTACATGAGCTGATCCTGATATTGAAACATAAAATAATTCTGCTGGTCTGTTCAATGTCATCGTTTTATAAGCCATCTGGGTCCTTTGATATCCTTCATGTGTTTCAAGGCTTATAAGTCTCCCTATTACAGACCATCCCTAGGAAGATTCATTATTAGGTTGAAGAAAAAAATCATTCCAGAAGGACATTTGCAATATGCTGTGCATGATTTGACTGTACTTGTACTCTTTGGTAAATTGTTCATCCTGTACTGTATGAATTACATCAAAACAGCAGAATTATCACTTGGGGAAAGCGATCATGCAGTCAAGCTTTTATTTTGGAAGAATGCGAATCCAAGAGGCCTTCTATGCTGTCAAATTTACGAACAACAATTGCAACTTTTTGAGGTGAGCAAGGTAGCAGTAACAACTGTTTACCAAATTATCTATCAGGATTTTATCCTCCATCCATTTTTGCACTGCATATTTCATTTTGTTCATTTTTTGAGGCTGACCGTTATCAATCAGTTGCTTTTGGGGGAGAGCCATCTCTCCTACATGTTTGGTGTAGTAACATCCTTCTGAATGGCTGATTAAGATTTTTTTGAAGATTTTGCATATTTTCAGGGAGTTTGTTGACATTGTTTGCCTATTTCACCGGCAAGATTGGGTTTTCATGTGAATTTTATAAAAATCATGCTAGTAGATAAAATCATGAAATCTAACAGTTCTTGCAAAGAGTTTATTTCATTGAGTGGACAAAAGAGGCCTATAAATGTCTTATCCATGAACAATGCTAAATTTGTAGATTAGAAAATATGTGTGGTACAGGATGGAAATACGTAGTGATGTTTGGTGTAGTAACATCATTCTGAATGGTTGATTAAGATTTTATTGAAATTTTTGCATATTTTCAGGGAATTTGTTGACATTGTTTGCCTATGACACCGATAAGATTGGGTTTTCATGTGAACTTTATAAAAGTCATGCTATTAGATAAAATCTTGAAATCTAACCGTTCTTTGCAAGGAGTTTATTTCATTTGAGTGAACAAAAGAGACAGATGTTTTATCCATGAACAATGCGCTATTTGTAGATTATAAAATGTGTGGTCCTCTCTCTCTTAAGAGTGGCACAATAGGTCTTTCTGGACAAAAGAGACCTGTAAATGTTCTATCATATTTACAAATGGTGGTATTTATAGATTAGAAATTAGGTAAGTGATGTAGGATGGAAATAATCAGGGTTCATAATAATTTATATTGCCTGTGTTATCATTCTCTTTATAGAGACAATAGGTTTTTCTGCGAAATGTTTCATAGAAACTCGCCTGTTCCAGAGGGCTGCGCTGCATAATATTGACTTCCTTCTTCTTGGATGCCAGATTTTGGGAGTATTCATTCTGCCATATTCACCCAAGATTTGCACCCATACCTTCCTCTGTCCTGTTTTTTTTTCATAGCATGCCATTTAGATTGGACAGACCCCAATGAGAATGGAGCCCCTAGTGAACAAATGAATATTCTGTAACCTTAGTGGTGAACCAAAGCCTTGTTGGCATAGAGAGAATAGCTAAACGTGAAACAATTTTTTGTCTTTCTCCTCGTGATCTCGGTTGAACAGTGTAAGCCTCTTTTGTGGGAGGCTTCATGCGAGATGGGCATTGTAACAGATACTAATTGCCATGACATCTTAGAATCGGCATAAATTCTTATTTGTGTCTTTGGTTCTTTTCTTGCCAAAAAGCATGCAAAAGCAATGACAATATTAAAGTGACCAAAAAACTAAAATGCAGAGTCGTGTTTTGTTATTTTCTTGTTAACAGGAATGCAACATATGCATGGATGATATTTTAATGAGCAAGAAATGTAAATCCAGAGATGTGTTTGCCATGTGTGTAGATTTGCATAAAGCGAGCAAAATCTACAATGTTCTGTTTTATTTATGCCCCATTGCTTCTTACATAATTTGCCTTTGGTAAATGTCCATATATTTGTCTGTTTTATGTATAACATTCTTTACTTGTTACATAATTTGCCTTCTTTGCTAAATGCCCATATTTTTGTTCAGTATTGCACATCAGATCTCAACAAACAAGAGCATGATACTGATTAACTAAAACTAAAATGAGGCAGTGAGCTTCTATCAATATGAAAAATGATAACATTTTCTTATTAATTTTTTAAAATATTATCTAATATGTAACCGTTACCATTTAAATTTGATAATTACAAAACAAGGAAGGAGCAAGG
>LPNX010467623.1:263979-283395 GCA_001517045.1 Pseudotsuga menziesii | reverse complement strand
ACATCCTATTTTGCTAAATATTATTTTATTGAAAACAAGTACAATAAAATATAAATTTGCTAATTACAAAACTAGGAAAAGGTAAGACATCCTATTTTACTAAATTTATTGAAGACAAGTATTATAAATAATAGCCATGATAACATTTTCTTATTAATTTTTAAAAATATTATCAATATTAAATATTATTTTATTGAAAACAAGTACAATAAAATATAAATAATAGCCACGATAACATTTTTTTAATTATTATTTTTAAATATTACCTAATAAGAAGCAGTTACCATTTAAATTTGATAATTACAAACCAAGGAAGAGGTAAGGACATCCTATTTTGCTAAATATTATTTTATTGAAAACAAGTACAATAAAATATAAATAATAGCCACGATAACATTTTTTTAATTATTATTTTTAAATATTACCTAATAAGAAGCAGTTACCATTTAAATTTGATAATTACAAACCATTTTTTAATTATTATTTTTAAATATTACCTAATAAGAAGCAGTTACCATTTAAATTTGATAATTACAAACCAAGGAAGAGGTAAGGACATCCTATTTTGCTAAATATTATTTTATTGAAAACAAGTACAATAAAGTTACTGCATTTGGTTTTAGATACCATTTAAATTTGATAATTACAAAACAAGGAAAAGGTAAAGACATCTTATTTTGCTAAATATTATTTTATTGAAAACAAGTGAAGAAGAGGTAAAAACATCCTATTTTGCTAAATATTGTTTTATTGAAAACAAATACAATAAAGTTATTGCATTTGACAAACCATGACTATTCAATGTTTTCTATACATAAAACCTTTTTTAACTTTCCAAGGGCTTTTTGACGTGAGTATGAAGTATAAGAATTATTTAATTCTTTAAACTATGAAGGAATAAGTGCTTTTTGACGTGAGTATGAAGTATAAGAATTATTTAATTCTTTAAACTATGAAGGAATATTTGATCGCAAAGATGTTAACTTAAAATGAAATCAGTGGAATGTGATTTCGATTTTGGCAGGTATGTAGTTTTAAATGGATTATAAAATTATTAATTAGGGATTAACAAAGTATTTTAGAGATTGACTTTAGTTAAGATGATATGAAAATACCATAGCTAGATATTTGAAGTTCACACAAGATGTTAGTCTAGTGGTAAATTGTAGTGGTTGTGATCATGATTCAGGTCAAATTTTGGTGGGCATGCTCCTCCCATGTTTTGGGGTTTTTGGATGTATTGGTGATTAGATTAAATATTGTTGATATAACAAATTGAGCTGATTATTATATAATATTCTTAAGGAAGCAACACCCATTAGTTTTGAACATATTAGAGCGGGTTAAGTTTGTTATTGAGTTATGACTCAATTAAAATGAATTTCTTTGGAGGAAAGTAGTGGATTACAATGGTGACATTTAATAATTCTTGAACTTAAATTTTTAGATTATAAACGATTATGTTGAAAAACAACTTACATGAGAAGCAAATAGTAAGGAGGAGATAGGTGGGATTAGAGGATTGAAAAACAACTTACATTTTTTTTTAACTAAACCAAAACGATTAATTTTTTTTTATTTAATTTAAAAAAGAATAGATTGGGCTTGCACCCAATTACAAATTGTTTCGAAGAATTCAACTTCTTACTTCCAAAAGACTTTTGTCATGGAATGGGATGCATCAGACAAGATCCTTCATTCATTCACATTCAAGGAGGAAGAAGACATCCCTGATTGGCTTTGAAATCTGCCATTTTGTTCAAATTGCGAAGAATGTGGTAAGAGTTAACTGAATCATAATCAATCAAAATAAAGTGCACCCTTTGCATGATCATATTCAGGATAAGAGAATTAAGCATTGAATCAGAATTTAAGGTTTTGATGATGATCTCAGAATCTCCAAAGATTTGCAAGTTATTATGGCCTACTTCCTTTGCAAGTTGGCAAGCTTTTAGGAGAGCAAATAATTCTGCCCGATTATTTGTAGTTTTTCCAATTCCCCAGCTAAAACTAGTTTCTAGTTTTCCGCCTAGATAAAAATCAAGCCCCCTGCCCCAGCTTTCCCCGGGTTTCCTTTTGACGCCCCATTAAAGAAAATTGAGGCTTTATTTTTGGATTGCCACCAATCTGGAAATTTGTTTTTTCTGAAAGTCTGACCTGCCAATATGGTTTAATAATAGGCCTACTTAAGCTCTTCTAAATTTTATCCACTGTCTTCAAACCGAGCCAATTGTGTTCGGCTTCTAAATTAGTGCCAACTATTCGAAGATTTCCTGCTGCTTCTAAGAGAAAAGCCTTAACTTTTGATGCTACAATTTCTGGTTTCGACATTTTGTTGTTGAAGGTCAAATAATTTCTAGCCATCCAAAATTTCCACCAAATGAATTTTGGATTGGCTTGCCAGATTTTTCTCCAAACATGACTGGAAGAGAGTATCGGGATACCTTGATTGCCAATTTTTAAATAGAGTAATAGGTTCAGCGGATAAAGGAAAAAAAGAAATAGGCAGCCCACGCAGAACAAGAACCCATACTTTTTAAGCAAATCACATCAACCAAAATGTGTGCTGTAGATTCATCAGATTGTTGGCAGAAGCAACACCTGTATGGTCCAAAAAAACATATTTTAATCAAGTTTTCTCCAGTTAATTTTTTATGGTGCATTATAGTCCAAATGAAAAAAATAATTTTCCACAGAGCTGTGTTGTGTGTGCCTGGAGAACCAGGTTGGGCTGAATGCATCTGTTTGAACCCAATTGCAGTTGAATATGAACCGTTTATTCCCCATCCCCATGTATCTTTGCAGTCACGGTGAATTGGGGCAAGACCAGTCTGTTTTTCAAAAAACAAATTTTTGTGGACATAACAGTTTGCCAAGTCGCGATCTGTCAAAGAGGGGAGTGACCAAGCGGTCCAATTCCCATTGACATCCCATTCGGTTATATCAGGCAGTCTATTAATTCCTTTGCTCATCAATTTTTTTTAACTCCATAATAGAATCATCATTCTGTAATGAATCGCGGCCATTAATTTTGTCCTCCCACAGAAGAGTATTTCTGCCATTGCCTGTGATTCGATACAGATGCTGGATGAAGAAATAAAGATCTTTTTAGCATACATTCCATATATTGGATCCTTTAGGGGTGTTTGCAAATTGAAGATTTCTTAACGTTCCTCCATGTAGATATTTTTTCTAGAAGAGATGACTAACCAGATGCTTTTTGTTGGAAAACAACAGCCATAATAATTTGCATTCCATTGCTAAATTGGATATTCTTGGATCTTTGATTTGCAAACCACCTTCAAGAACATGTTTTTTAATAATTTCCCACTTAACCAGGTGCATGCAGTTCTGGTTTCCTTTCCCACCGCTCCATAGGAAGTCTCTGATTAGTTTTGAAATCTGATCCAGAATAGCTTTAGGTGCTAGGAGTAAAGAAGATTGGTAAATAGGAATATATGAAATGATTGATTTGATCAGAATGACCTTGCCTGCCTTTGTAAGCCAGTGACCTCCCCACGAAACAATCTTTGCTTTAATCTTATTAACAATTTCTAGCCATAAGGAAGGATTATTTTGTCCCAAAGTGAGAGGTAGACCCAGATATTTGACCTTATCCCTAGTGGCATAACCTTCAAAACCCAAGATCTGCGAGATTTTATCCATTTTTGGTTGATCTGTTCCAACCGTACATTGCACTCTTACGGTTATTGATAAGAGGCCCATAAATGATACAAAAATGGTGCATAATTTCAGAGAAGACTCTTGCCATTTTTAAGAAAGCTCCACCTAAAAGCAAGGTGTCATCTGCGAAGAGAGCATGGTTAATAGCTTCAACTCCAGCTACTGCAGTTATGCCTGGAATAAGCCCATCAAATTTTCCTGCAGTTAGGTTTCTACTTAGAGAGTCAGCCATAAGAATGTACAAGAAAGGCGATAAAGGACAACCCTGACGAAGCCCCCTAGAAGCTTGGAAGAAGTTTGTTGGTCTACCATTTACTAAAGAAGCTATCCAAGGATTGTTTATGCAAGCTTTGATCAAGTTTAAAAAGGTTGAACTAAATCCAAAAGAGTGGAGAACAGAGAAAAGAAAGGAATGCTTTACTCGATCAAAGGCATTTGCCATATCTAGTTTAACAAGTATGACCTTTTCCTTTCGAAGAAAACTAGAATGCATAGCTTCCTACACTTGAATAACATTATCTAGTATATGTCTCCCTTTTACAAACCCTTCTTGCAGAGGAGAAATCAGCTTCCCAAGCAAAGGCTTAAGTCTAATTGCTAAAAGTTTAGAAAGAATTTTATAAGACGCATTACACAAAGAAATCGGTAGAAATCTATCAAAGGAGGATGGATTAGCTTCTTTAGGAATTAATGTGAGAAAGTTGGAGTTTGTGCATCCACCCACTTTGGCTTTTGCCTGAAAAGTTTTTACCATTCAGAAAAGGTCTTTCCTAATGACTGTCCAACATATTCGATAAAAGTGAATAGAGAATCCATCAGGGCCAGGAGCATTGTCTGGCTTCATGGACCATATAACATCAATAATTTCTTGTTCCATAAAAGGCTGCATTAGCTCTTCATTTTCTTCCTTACTAACCAGACTAGGAATATTGGACAAAAAATCAAAGTTGTAATTTGAGTTAGAAGAGCCTTCTTCCCTATATAGTTTCTGGAAATGAGCTTCAGCTAATTGTTTGATTTGAGAAAATCCTTTTACCATTTCACTGGACTTGGAGGAGATTTCCGAACTATTATTTTTAGAAATTCTAGCTCTGCACTGCTTATGAAAGAAGGAGGTATTCCTATCTCCAGTTTCAACCAAGTACTTCGAGACTTGAGTCTCCAATATTCTTCTTCTCGTTTGAAAGCTTGGAAGGAATTAAACTGAGTTTTTTTCTCTTTTTCAAGTAAAGTTGGAGTAATTTCTGTCTCTTCCATTTCAAGTTGGATTTTCTCCAAATTTTGAAGGGCTTCTCTCCTTTCACTAATTGGCTTTTTTTGAGAATGTTTGACTTAATCCTTTAGCGCTATTTTAGTATTAATGAGCTTCCTCTCCCAAACAAAATTCGTGGATCCAACAACTGGAAGGTCCCAAGCCATTTTTACAGTACTAAAAAAACCATCACTGTCTTTCCACAATGGGCTGAGACAGAATGGGATGGGACTAAGGTCCTCTTCATCTTCGATCTACAACAGTGTTGGATTATGATCACAGGTGATCTTAGGCAGAATACTAGAGGAGATAATTTTTTTATTAGACAGCAAAGAGCTCTGCACTAGAAAACAATCTAGTCTAGCAGAGATGTGAGCTGCCCCCAATCTATTATTTGACCATGTAAACCTTCCACGTTTTGGTTTGAAGTCTATCAGCTCCCAAGATAATATAAATTTATCCACTAAATTCAGCAAAGGGTCTTTCCCATAAATGCCACCTAATTTTTCCATTTCATTCAATATAATATTTATGTCACCAACGACTATGACATTTAAGAAAGAGTTAGAATCGAGAAATTCTGCCAGCAAATTCCAACAGGATTTTTTTTCATGAATATTGACCAGCACATAGAGATTAAAGAGGCAGATTGATTGCTTACTTGGAATTTGTCAAAGTTTTGTGAAAATCCAATGCTGCGTAGTGAAGGAGTTTTCAAGAGTAAAAGAATTTTCTACCCATAAAGTGGCAATTCCACCAGCAGTGCCTCTAGCACTCACCACCTTACCAACATTAGTTTTTCGTCTTTTGCAGAGAGTGGAAAGAAGACTATCCTCATCAATTTTAGTCTCTTGGAGCATAAGAACGTTTGGAGAAGCCATTCTTATAAGGTCATTAACAGCTTCAGCTTTTGGAGAATGGCCAAGCCCTCTGCAATTCCAAGAGACCAATTTCATTATTTGACTGAGGGGTTAGGACCACCTCTGGCCTGGGTGTTCCTTGTAATTGACATTTCTATAGTTGGGTGGATCCCTTGCATCTTAAGGCGTTCCACTTCTTCCTCCCAAACCGTCTTTTGAGATTTTTGCCCTTTTTTGGATGACTTCTCTGATGGATCTTCTTCAAATGAACCATAATTGTCGAGGTTTCTTTTTTTTGCCATTTCTGCGTAGGTAGGAGAATATCCTTCCACAGGGATTTTGAGAGCTGACTCAATAGAGCCTTTGACTTCTTCATTTTATTGAATTGGAGAAAGATGAACTTCTCCCTCTTTGAGAACAGAAAGCACTTGTTCTTCTGGGATGCTCAATATTGCAAAATTGTTTTGAGTTGATGGTTCCTTCAAAGCTGCTCCATTTTCTTTTTGGTTCTACCCAAGAGATTTGATACTTGTCTCCATTTCTAATCTTTGACCAAAGACTTTATTTCCTTGCTTTACTGAGTTTGGTTTTTGAACTTTGGTCCATTGATCTCCTTTTTCTTTATCAACTTCTTCCTCAATTTTTTTCTTGCAAGTTCTGGCAAAATGTCTGTAACCATGACAAAATCTGCACTTAAAGGGCAATTGCTCATAGTCGAGCTCTTGAAGATAAGACCAGTCAGCTACAATCAGAATAATAGTTTCAAGTAGACCTACCTCCAAATCCACTTCAACACAAATTCTGGCACATGTGTACTGATCTCTACGGTCAACCCTATCAATGTATTTCCCCAGTGTGTTTCCTATAGCTTCTAAGGATCCCGAGTTCCAGCAATGGAGAGGTAGATGCAGAAACCTAACCCAAACAGGAACATGAGAGGGGACATCTTGGTTCGGATCAAAATCCGGATTCCATTTGTTCAAGTAGAGCCCTTGAGGCCCCAAGAAGTATGGCCCGTTTCTAAATATTAAGTCTTTATCAGCTGAATTTTCAAAAAGAAAAAGATAGTATCCCTTACCAATCAGGTTGTTGCAAATATCTTCTGAAATGAGAGGTTTCCCGTTCCTTTGAACCCACCTTGCGATAGTGTTAGGGGAAGGACAAAGACCAGTGAATTGGCCAATGAGCCCCCGATCAACAATATTAAGAGCAGTTTGGAAAGTTTGATCCACTAGAAGGGCTATCGAGGGGATATTGTCAAGTTTCTTTACAAAATATTGTTGGTTTTGGGATAGTTTCCTCTTGTTTCTTGAAGCTGCCAGTCGCCTGAAGGCAAGACCAAGGTCAGGGGGATCCCCTCCATCCATCCTACCTCAGCAAAAAAGCCAAACTCCCACGATCTTCAAGGACCAAAGATAATTCCAATCTAAATAGATCAAGAAAAAACTCCGATCTAGAAGGAAGATAAACAGTCGAGTTGGCAACATGTCTTCAAGATCGAAGGATCTCAACACGAGACTCTTCTTGAGGAGAAACAACCTCAACCTCTGTCTCAAGGAAAAAAGAACTTGATGGGAGCAAAGTCAGAACTTCACTTGCAATCAACAACAACAACCCTCCAGTATCGTGAACCTCCAAGGAGCAGGATGATCTGAAGAACTCACCAATGGCCCTGCAAAGACCTCCAGAGAACAAATTTTGGGCAATAAACCACTTGAATAGAAACGAACTTCTCCCCTCACGTAGACAGGGAGAACACAACTCAAACCACGCCTTCTTCCAAGAGACTTCACTTCCAATATTCCTACAAAAATTAATCACAGATCAGGACAACGCCCTCCACCATGAGTGGAAAGGCAAAGACCTCCAAGGATCGATCCACCAGCACAGGAAGCCAGGGAAATCAACGAATCAAGAAAATTTTAAAAGGTTCTTGGAGCCAAAAAATGCCTTTTAAAAGTTTTATAACAAACAACAACTTACATTAGAAGCAATAGTAAGGAGGAGACATATGAGATTAGAGGACGTTGAGTTGAAGCAAATGCCTAGCAATATGAGAGCATGTTGTTGTGGGTCTTATCCATGAATTTGAACTTGAACACAATTAAAGTGAATTTACAAAGGCACCATTTAGTAGATATTTGAACTTGCAGAAAGTTTGCATTATAAATGTTTATGTTGAAAAACAAGTTGCATGAAAAACAAAAATTCTAGGAGTAATTCGACATTTAAAATGATATAGATACAATAAGCACTTGTTCAAAGTGAATTATTATTGCAAAAGAGGTAGAAAAATGAGTGATAGGGACGTAAAATAATCAAATGAACAATATGAACACACAATATTTCAATAAACAATAGGGACACCTGCACACTTAAAAGTGGACTATAGTTGCAAATTTGAATATGGACTTTAGTCTACTTAGATGTTAGGTTTTGAAAGTATATATTATACCATATTCACACAAAATTTGCACTCGAAACTCTTCCTTTGTTTTTTCATTACATGCCATTCAAGTTGGGCATAAATGGGAATGGAGCCTTGGTGGATGAATAAACATTTTATAACCTTGGATAAGTATATATCATCTCAATGAAACCAATAAAATGGTTTACTCGATGAGTTGATATCCATATAGCGAATATGACTAAGAGAAATGTAACTAAGCAACCATGCATTGAAATTTTTAGAGATAATTAGTTTTTAGTAATTCGTATATTTATTAATGGTTACAATTGAGATAGTTCTATCTCAACTCTAATAATTTAGGGTTTCATTCTTTTGTAGTTTCAGCCTCATTTATTTGCAACTATGGAGCCATCAAGAGGGGGGAAACTGAAAATCTTCAAGATATTCTCTCAAAATATGGAAACCAAAAATCTTCATCTCAAAAGAAGAAGAGGGGCACAATGAGCAACGCAAAAGGAAACCAAGGAAAGGGAGGTGCAATGATAACTAGGGGAAACAAACATCGAAACTCAACACCTGAAACCGAAGAATTGATAGCAAAGTTGATTTATTCTTAAAATGGACTCAATGCTAGGTATGAAGTTTTTTTTGTAAGCTCCATGAAGAAAATATATTATAGTACAAAAAATAGTGAGTATAGGCATAAGATTATCAAGATGTTCAAGAGCCCAACATGGATTCTCTCAGTCCTGAGACTACTAAACTTGAAAATAAACAGCCTTCCCAAGCATGAGTAATCATCTAAAAACCTATCTCTATGTGCCTTCCATGACTGGAAAGCAAAAGAACTACTGAGTAGGCTTATGCCCGAGTATATATTCAAAATAAACAGAGTATCAAAGCAACCACCAAGGGCTCTGAGTTCTAAACAAAAAAGACTAACAACTGCAAAATAAATGTTGTTATAAAATCTAACCACTGTTAGAAAGCTAAAAAGACAATCAACCAAGAAATTACTCAGAATTGTGGCCATCTTCAGCTTTGTCGGGCTTCTCTTCTAGAATCGGGTAGCGATAGTTCTTCAACCTGAAAGAAATTTCATGAGATTTTTTCACAGGAAGTAGCTTTGTTTTCCTGAAGGAGAGGACCAAAGGGATGCTATTATCCATGTGCTTTCTTTTGTGGCCACTTGTAGAGGCAACATTTGTATTTTTTGAGCCAAAGGGGGGTCTATTTCAGTCCTTGTTTCTTGGTTCTCCATCAACTTTGAGGTCTGAGAAGGACTCGATGAGGGGGAAGAATGAAGTGCTAGAGCAGGGGAAGGAGAAGGCGAGGGATTGTTATCCTTGCTTGGATCCTGCAACTCAATGAGGACCTAAGCTAACATATTTTTTACCGTCCAACAGTTCCCATGATGAACCCAATCTCTACGACCAATTAGTTGTCGCACCACCACTTCTTCCTAATCGTCCACCATTGTTCTTAAGTGCCGCATAATAGAAATGTCATACCCACTGTTCAAGGAACCATTATTCCCAGAACGACCTAAGCTTCCTATTCCCTTGTTGGTGCGTCGGGGGGGTAGCCTGAAGCCTTCTAGACATGATTGTGTCTAACGAAAGAAAGCCAAACACAATAGTGTTCCCGATGGGGAGGCCATCGAGGAACACGAGAAAGCCAAATCAAAAAATACATAAAGAAACCCATTGGTCGAACTCTAGTGAGCCTGAACCAACGCGATGAAGTGTTGTTTCCAAAACGTTGGAAAGAGACCCACTCTGTGGTTCCCCTACCAAATGTCAGGAAATGGAAACATTCCAAATCAAAATGCACGAAATAAACTTGGAAAGGAGCTGTAAATTCGTTGAATGGAGGCATGATTGTTGTCGTACTGCTATCCACCTTATTCCAAGCTTGAAAGTCCAGGAGCATTGAAGTTGAGTTCTTCAAGATCCAGAGAGTCTTAATGCGCATGGCAGGCAGATCGATCATCCTCCAAGTGGCTGCCGGGNTATATATATATATATATATATGTTGCACGGGGACCCATCCCACCTAAAATTTCACTCGTTCGTTGTGTTCTTGCATTTCGAGGACTTTTGAACTCCTCGAAAACGTCCCCGAATGGTCGAGGACTCCATCGGGGACTCGAGGACTTTTTCGACGTCCCCTAAACATACCCCAAAAAATAGGGGACTTTTCAAGGACATCCCCGAAGTCCCTCAACCAATCAGGGACTCCCACGCGTCCCTTTTCCTGCACTTTAAAAAAAAGTAGAAAAACAAAAAAAAATTAATTAAAATTTTAAAATTGAAAAACTTGAATTAAAATTTAAAACCCTACCCGTATTTCCCAAACCCACCCCACCTTAGAATGCTTTTTATTTTTATTTTTATCTCAAAGGTAGTCGACGACTCCTCATTCTCAATCATGGCTCCAACACTTTGCGGCTTCAACAGTTTGCAAATATCTCGACTATTTGGTGTGGTTTGCACAGCCCCGACTCCTATTCGGCGTGGTCTGCATCGTTTGTAGAAAATTCCGACTCTAGATGTAATGTCCTGTTTTTTACCCCGTTACATTAGATGTATATGATGTATAAATTGTAAATGATCAGGGTGTGGAGCTAAAGGCCAAGGCCCCACCATTGATCGGTTATGTTATGTTTTGGATTTGAATTGTCACCGATGGTATATCGGGGCATGCGGCATATATTATGACGGTCATCATGTAAATATGCATCTATAATTAAAAATGAACCCGACCAGCTACGATCGCGGCAACTAAAATGAGAAAGGGGCATGATTTTCACAAGGATAGGGGTGAGGGAAATTGTCAACCTTGGCTAATGAGAGAAAAACCCATATGTCTTCTTCCTTTGTTTTATTCCAACCACTTTCATTAAGAAAGGCTGCTAGTGGTTGAGGCAGTTATGGTCTTGGAAGTGGGGTGGCGGGACTGTCAGTCCTCACCCACACGCACACTCTACCCACGATTTTGTTGTTCATCCTCTCACGCAGATCTTCTTCTCTCCACGACTGTGCTGAAGGATCACGCACTTCCAATTTTCGTGTCCTTCCTGTTGTTTGTTCATCCACGGACAAAAACGGAGTTGTTTTTCCTCACGCAGGACCTCCATTGTCTGTTCATTCCTCACAGGGTCGGATTGTTTTCCACACACAGGATTTTCCTAGTTTTTATCCACATATTTTTCCTTTGCAGATCTACGGATGGTTTGGATGTATTCTTCCCTCACGGACTGATTCGTGGGTCCTGCGTTGTCGTTTTCATTCATGCCCAGGCTGGGGAACTATAATCTCTTTCCCAGCATGGTCTATGTATGTTTTCTCAGCGACTTCATTGCCCAAGGACGAGTTGAGTTTTCCCCACGTTGTGAGTCGCGTCCACTGATGCATTTCGGGGGCTGTTAATTTCCCCAGGCCATGAGCTGTGTTTGCTGTTACGTTTGGGGACTACTGTAGATGGTTTGAAGTCGTTTTCCCTGGTTTAAGCTGTGATAGCTAAATTGATTGCCTGAGTGCAATGGTTGGTATTCGGACTGTATTGGGAGCAGGGATGGGGGCTTAGTTTTGCTTGATAAACCTGGTGGCTGGAAACCACATAGACAGAGCTAGAGGGTTGGCCTTCTTCTCCATCACCCCTGAATAGCACTTGAAGGGAATGCAGGGCCTGAGGGACTGTGTAGCAGAGAACGGACTGATTCCTTGTGTTGGGTGTGTTTGGGTGTCTTAGAGGTCAGGCTAGTTATGGTGTAGGTGTTCTTGGTTCTGTAATGAGCTCACCAGCTTAGCATTGAGCCTTTCCCAACTCCTTGATGGCCTCATAAACCCAACTTTATTGGCTTGGCTGTGTGTTTTTGTGTATCCTTGGCTACGTGTAAGCCTGATGTTCCCTTATTCCTTGGAGAATCATGCCCAGCTCGGGGGTGGCAGCGTTGCTGAGAGATTAAGGAGCACGATGGCCTATGGTTGGGTGGAACGTTGCAACAACGTAGCTGGTTGCGGAATGAATTCATCTTAAGATAAGTAGTCTTGTCCATTTTTACTTCTGCAACTACATTTACTGTTAATGAATGTAATGAACATGTCGAATGCTTGTAGAAATGTATGTGGTTTCCGCTGTGTATGACAAATGAATGGAATCTGTGCATGTTTCACTGTAATGCATTTCCCTGCAGCACTCTGTTTATGCAATTTTTATCATGTACGTGTTCATGGGGCTCTTAGCCCGCTGTGATTAAAGTTTGGGTCGCGTCCTCTACGCTGGTTGGAGGCATGGGGACGTGACACTAGATAGTACACTTTCATTCGTTGTTTGCTAGCTTACGTGGTCGTAGCAGAGCTCAGACTACTCAGAAGAGCTCGACTCACGTGGTTTGCAGAAAATCTTGACTCCACTCCCATCGCCGCAACAGAGCTCAGACTGCTCAGGCTTATTGTTAACTTGTTGACTTCCCACTGCTTGTTGCCATCTTCGTTTTGGGTGCTCAACTTGCTGTTGTTTCCCTCGGCCTACCGACACACTATAACAACGTGCTACAAGTATCAAACCCTATTTTTTAAATTTATTTATTTTTATATTTTGTGTTGAAAGTTGAAACTTGATTGCATTTCGATTCAACTTCATTTTTAATTTTAGACTGAGATTCTTTCTTCAAACTAAGCTTCATACTATCATAGTAATTTTAAATTTTTTTGTTTGAATTTTTTTATCCTAAAACATATAACTTTTGTTTTCAGTTTCACTATTGGACATTTCAAAATTCAAACATTAAACGTTCCTTGGTTCCTCCAAAAGAAATGGACAACAACACTCCTACTACTGAATTAGAGTTTGAAGCAACGAGGCCTATTGAAATCTCTACCACAATCAATGTGAAGAAACGATTGCTGCAATATGTCAAAAAAATCACCCAAAATAAGAGAAAAAAACAATGGCAGTTCAGAAGAATGGAAGTGCAAACTCTGTAATCATACATTTCAAGGAAGCTACACCATAGTTTACCATCTTCTTTTGGCCATTCCAGGGGATGGAGTAAAGGGTTGCTCTTTCCCATTGGAAAAAAGAGTTGAAATTACCAAACTTCACATGGCTTCCATAGGGGGCAATGTAGAGGTAGAGGAGGAAAGTTTTGTTTTTAAAAAACCTAAGACTTTCATGATTAAAAGAAGTCAATGACAAAAGTGTAGTTGATCCACGTGACGGTTGCACTATATCTATTTCAACTTCAAATAGAAAAGCTAAAAGAAGTGCTAATGTGACATAAATGTTCAATGTACAACACAAGAATGAGGCAGAGGATTCCATTGCTGAATTCTTCTTTGCTAATGGAATATCTTTCAATGCCACCTGTTCCCCTCAATACAAAGAGATGATGGTGAAAATTTGTGCTGCTGGCCCATCATTTCAACCCCCTGGTTACAATAAAATAAGGACAACACTGTTAGATAGGGGGGTCTCAAAAATGCAAGGGGTGATGAAAGGCCTTAGAAAATCATGGGTTGATTACAGGTGTTCAATTGTCATGGATGGTTGGACAAATATTCAACAAATGCCTTCGTTGAATATCATTGTCACCTCTCCAAGCGGTCCATATTTCTTGAAGGCAATTGATTGTTCTGGAAAGATGAAGGATTCCACCTTTCAGTATGAGGTATTAAAAGACGCAATTGAGGAGATTGGTTCGACAAATGCGGTTAAAGTTATCATAGATGCTGCACCAGTTTGTAAGTCTACAGGGTTGATGATTCAAAGAAGGCACAAGCATCTATTTTGGATTCCTTGTTGTGTGCATGCTTTAAATAATGCACTCAAAGTCATTGGTAAAATTTCTTGGATCAATCACATTATTTTGGATGCAAGAGATGTGCAAATGTTCATTTGCAATCACCATGCCTCTCTAGCTATTTATAGGATTTATGCAAATAAGGAGTTCTTGGAGCCAACATATACAAGGTATGCCACTTCTTAACTGTATGCTAGAGGTGCAAAATGCCCTAAAGTCCACTATTATTAGCTCTGAGTGGACTGCACGGGGGAATCCAAAACAGATCAAGGAAAGAATGTAAGACAAATGTTGTTGAAGGATGATTGGTGGGTTGATGTGGGATACATTGTTTCTTTCACCTCTCCAATAGTGGAGTTAATAAGGTATGTAGATTCAGATTCCCCTTGCCTTGGGAAAATATATGAATCAATTGACAGTGTGATTGGAAAGATCAAGTCCATCATTCGTGAGAAGGACCCATATTTGGAGTTATTTAATGAACTCTAAAAGTTGATGGAAAAAAAGTGGAACAAGATGAACACACCTCTTCATATGGTCGCTTATGCACTTAATCCAAAGTGGTATGTGGAGAGGGAAGGAAGAGATTCACCAATAGATGACCCTGAGGTGAAACAAGGTTTTATAGACGCCATAGAAAATATCTATACACAAGGGAAAGCAACCATAATTCGAGAGCAATTTCTTGATTTTGCATTGATTAGTGGCCCCATTTTCTCCAAATATGCAAGGGTTGATTTGCTTGGTATGGCACAAAGAAGTCCTAGTGGATGGTGGAGGATGTATGGGGACAATACTCTAGATATCCATACTCTTGCTTTGCTTTTATTATCTCAAGTTGCTAGTTCCTCAGCTGTAGAAAGGAACTGGTCCACATTTAGTTTTATCCACTCTATCAAGAGGAACAAACTTACTTCTAAGAGAGCAAAAAAACTGTTAGACACTGAGAGGGGGGGTGAATCAGTGTAAAGCCAATTTTACAACTTTTCTTAACTTGTCAGAATTAACTACCAATTCATCATTCCATTATTCTACCAATCTCATAATCATTTCATAAACATCTTTCACTTCATCATTCACATATCATAAGCATTTGAATCATCAAGAACCACAACACAAAAGAACACAACACCATATAATTTTGTAATCTTTTTGTATTAGTTTTGTTCCAACTACAACCGTTAGGTAAAATCAGCACATACTGATACAAAGAGCACCTACTCTGCATCCAGGACCATGCCTAGTTTTCTTAGACCTTGCTAAGAAGGGTTTGAGGTATCCTAACCTCAGATGCAAGTCAAGCTTGCATTTACAATTTAAGCTTACTGTCTTAACACATTTTCATGACTGTCACGTCACACCAGCACTTATCTTTGGCATCTCTTCAATCAGCATCTTCTCAGCAACTTGTCTCTATCATTAGTTGTTCATCATCATTCTGTCCATATCATCATTCTGACCATAACCACGAATACATCATTCTGTCCATCAAATTGCTACCAGCATCAATCATCTTACTGCTGTACATACACATCATATCAATCTGTTCATACTGCTGCACTAGGTTCTTCAAATCATCAAAAAGGGAATCTATCTGCTAATACTTCATCATCATCAAGTCACCTCAAACCAATTTCAAAGTTGGAGAACAGTTTCAGGCATATTTATAATCAGACTCAGATTGTGCAACAAGACTCAGATCAAGCAGACTATGGGATGTATGCTGGTGTATATTGTCCTACTGCTCAATCGCTGCCTCCATGCATTCATCATCTTATTTGCTCACACATCATTGTATCTTAGCCCATTGCTGCAACTCTGCATGGTCTGCCCAACACTACTGGTTACTATCAAGTCATCAACAAGTCAGTCAAATTAAGCATGTCTTCAAGATACCAAAATCATCACCAAGGACTGGAACATCATCATAGTCAACAACATCAACACCAGTATGTCATCAATCCATCATCAACCTGTGCTGACTGTGTGTATGTTATGGAAAGGCATCATCACTTCTGTATGTACTGTGCATGTACCACTGAGTCTACACTTCTGAACACATCATCATCTTTGTTACTATATGTGTAGCTAGGGCATCATCAACATATCATTATCATGCATACATCTTTATTGCATTCTTCACTATTGTGCATTCTCTATTTATCATTGTATCACTACATATTCACTATCAACATCATCATACAGTACATGGCCAAGGAGAATGCATAGGGTAGCATTATCATATCAGCATAGAGTGTATTCACTTTACACAACACTGCGTCACATATTATTGTACTGTATATCACTTTATGTTCACGTTATAAATGCCACTATACTGTACTGTTTATACACCATTGTATATGGTTGTTCACATATTGCATTCAAAATACGATCTTCATATGCATGGATTATCATCATAAGGTATCACAGTCATCATATATTTTTACCATACCACAGTCATCATCATCTTAGTGTGTCATCCAACATGTATCATATATGCATCATCAACATGATAATGGATGTACCTCACTCTATATCACTGTATTTATTGTTCACTCATACATTATTATTGTTGATTATATCTCATTCAAATATAGCATGCATACATACCCTGTTTAATGTAGAGATCTTATACCTGGACTGTGTGTGTTTCTGTAGAATCACTTTGTCAAACCTTGGACTGGGCATCAAACTGCTCTGGATGACCTTAAACTAAGAGCTGTGTATGTGGGAAGAGGACACAAAAGCAGTATTCATTACCCAACATACTTTCAAGCTACCCAACTCGGACTGTAGAAGACTTTGTTGAACACAAAAGTCAGATCTGTGATGTCTTGTGAAAGCATGTGTGATGGTAAAGATTACCCAACAAACTCGGATTGTATGTTGATAAAATCCCAAAGACTTTCTATGTGGAAAACATTCAGATGTAGGCTGTGTAGACTCTCTTCCTTAGCAGCGAGAAAACCTCATCCTCAAACACTTGTCAGGCATAAGAAATTTGGGACAGTTCAAGCATGAAAGTGTGGACCCAAAACAAACTCGGATGCCTGTCAAAGCCGAGTGAATGCTGAGATAGAATGTCTGTCATTGCTGCTGCTAGAATGTTTGTAGATACCTTCAGATTTGGACTGTTTAACCTCCAACGAAGTCACTCACTTCCACCGAAATTTGCATAGTAGTTAAACACCCAAAAACTAGTCATCAATGTGGAGTTAAGATCACAAACAAGTTCTGGTAAGTCACATGGTAGCTGCTGCAATAAAATTCGGACTGTTGGATGGTTGAAGGTCAAAAATTCACAAAAAAAAAAAACCAGGCCTATGTGAAGGCTTTAAAAATTGGACAGTATGGTGTGGACAGGCCTTCAACACCTTGGATCTGTTGCTGCAAAAACAAATCAAAATCATACCCCAAAAATATTCCTCTCTCTGTAAATTTAGATCTGCAATTGACCTCTGCTGCTACCCAAAATTTCCACAGTCAGTCAACCTCAGTAGGCTGTCCGAAATTCCTCTCTGTCTGCACCTGCGAATTTCCTCAGTCTGCCATCCGAATCTCAGTGCATGTTGCCTCAGTCAAACCTCCGAAATTGCCTCAGTCTGACGTCCGAAACTACAGCAGTCTGACCTCCAAAATTGCAGCAGTCTGACCTCTGAAATTTGCCTCAGTAAGACCACCGAAATTTCCTCAGAGCTCCCAAAAATTCTTCACACTCCAAAACTAAAAAACTCGATAGGTTATTTATAGTGGTTTCAAAAAAAAATATTGACCTGACATATCTCAATTAAAATTTTCAATTTAAAAATATTTTAGAGAATTTCATGGAGCCGACTTGTCAATTTTTTAAATTTTAATTAAAAAAAAATTCTTTTGTTTGGTCGGCTGCCCCTACAAGATGGTTTAGATTTTCCTTGTCATCTTCAAAAATTAATATCTCATCAACCATGAGGAACCACGTGACGTGCCACCAACCGTTGGAAAGGGAATGAGGAGGGCTATCATCTTATGAGGGTCTTACTTGCATTGACAAGGCCCTTCACTCATATTTTCTTCAATTTGTGTGGACCTTCATGAAATGACTTGAATTCTTCTTGATGGCTTCTTCACGTAATTTTATGGCATCAAGAGCTACAACACCAACCAATGCATCAAAGTCTTCATCAAGCTTGTGGGCATGAGTGCAAGAGTCCCACACACACTTCAAGAGCTCCATAATATGTCAAGAGCTTCATTATGTCAACTAAGACTTCTTCAACCAAATTGTGGGCTTAAGGACCAAGTTATGACTTCAATGTTTCTTCAACATACCAAAGGCATGTTGTTCATGGGTTCCACCTCCATGATCACAAATATATAACCTCTCAAGCCATCTAATCGCAAAGAGGACCTAGAAGAGTTAAGATATCTTCTGTGGGGATGCTAGGTCTTCTTCTGGGGTACCATGACATCATCATAGCATGAATGACCACATAATGGGTCATTAATTCTTCTCTAGGGTCTTCAGCATCATCAACAAGGTCTTCAACATCTTCAACAAAGTGGTGGCTTCAAAATCCAAGCTTGTGGGTACATGAACCTTGTCAACTAGGTACAAGGTGCTTCAAGGCACAAACCCACTCTGTAAGGGATCAAGGCACTGCACGTGGGACTTGGTGGCATCAATGACATCCCGTGGGGCCACTGCAAGTCCATGTTCGTATCAATGACAATTTCATCAACAAAAACTAGTTTATGTGCATAGTAGTCTTCGCCTTCTTACAAGGAAGACACCAGAGTATTTACAGGGACCAACAACACAATCGCATGTAGATCTTGAGGATGCTTTACAAATTGATGATGATGATGGGCCATCCATCCATACAAGATTGGTCAATGTGCCATTAGAGGACATGGAGTTGCAGTTGCAGGGCATTGATGATGATTAGAATGAAGGAAGTGAGGCTCAAACATTTTTGGATAGTCTTCATGAAGAGGATCAAAATTTACGAGTCACTTCAACCTGCATGCTACTATGGGCATTGATTCTGAGACTTCTTTTTTGTTGCCTTGAGGCATTTTGGCATTTTTCCAGTTGGCATATGACACTACAACTAGTGACTATGTTTTATTTTGGGCATTTTTGCCATTTTGAACTATCATTTATGCATAGATAGACTCTTCCTTTTGCATATGAATTTCAAGTTTTAAACTTTAGAGACTTTAATGTTTATGTGATTACATGTGTAGACTTTTATGTTTCATAAATGATTCATAACTCTTAACTTTTAAAATTGAAATTGAAAATTTTATGTTTTTTCACTTTTTTTTATGAAGTTTACATGGAAGATATTTTAATTTCCTGCTGCAATCATGTTCTGATTTTTCATTTTTATGACTCATTTAGCTCAATCAAAGGCTACAA
>LPNX010467623.1:161589-256017 GCA_001517045.1 Pseudotsuga menziesii | reverse complement strand
ATATAGAGAGAGAGAGAGAGAGAGAGAGAGAGAGAGAAAATAATATTGGTATGGGCAAGCCAAGCCCCCCAAATCATAAGAATGGGAAGGCCATTGTAGTCTAGAAAAGCGAGATAGTTCAATCAGGACTGTAAAACCTCCTTGTTAATACCAAATTTTTTCCACATAGCTCTCTATGGTCCAAACCATAATTATACATCATAATCCCACCATTATTTCCTTCATTTTGACCTTCACAATTAAATTCCACCAAAATTGGTACAAAACAACATTATTCCTTCCCCCATAAATATAGGGAAGTTGGGCATTTATTGCAACATAACCCCCATTCTCCCAAAAAGGACCAAAAAACCCTAAAATGAGAATGACTCAAAAACAATGGATAAATACCATACACTATGAAAAACCATGGGTCAATACTATGTGCAAGAAAATCTTCGATCATCCTATAAATACATTATGAAGGTCTCCCCCCGACAACTTTTGAACATTACACAAGTCTTACACTTTGGAACCCTCAAAATTCCATATTCCTACACCTTTCACCACACCATTCGATGTTACACGTTGAGTTCACTCTGTGTAACCCTCGATTCCTTTCTCAGTGACAACCCTTGTTGGAGAAAATTGAAGACACAGATTGTGGAAGCCGTCGAACCACATCCTCAAACGGTTGCAGTGGGCCATCTTATTGAAAGGTATGTTATATTTCTATTTTACTAGTTAGATCATAAAATAAAAAATAAATAAATATATGTTACTTGTTTTAGTAGTTAAGGTTGAGCTCCTCCCTTGCACGATGAACTCTATCCTTAAATCCAATTGATCTAAGGTAGGTGCTTTTGCACGTAGTCGAAGAGAAATCTCCACTACAATTTTGGATACTCCACTGGCTCGATCATCTTGGATCTCTATTCTGCAAGTGTTTCTGCTGGTTTGTTTTACTTGGGTACCCTCAGCCGTCACAGATATGACCCCCTTGCGGCAGATCTTCTCTTCATATTTGCACTAGATGCAAAACGAATTAGGGTTTCATTTGTCAATGGCCAATTTCTTATGTGGCCTAGAAGAAAGACAATAGAGGATGCAACAGTGATTGGAGAAGAAGATGGAGGCTTGTACAAGTTTAAGGGACAACCTGAACAAGCATTGGTTCATGAGTCAATTGAACCAAATGAATTGTGGAACAGAAGGCTTGCACATGTGCACTACAGAGAAATACAAATGGAAATCAAACCAATTTCAGGATTGCCAGCAATCTAGGAAAAACATGAGGGTATTTGAAAAGCTTGTGCGAAAGGAAAGAATGCAAAGAACACATTTCCTAGCAGTGAGAGCACGACTAAAAGAATATTGGATATAGTACACTTGGATGATTGTGGACCCATGCCTTCTAGCTCATTAAGAGGGTATGTGTACTATGTGTCCTTTATAGATGATTTCTCACGTAAGCCTTGGATATATTTCTTAAAAGAGAAAAGTGAAGTTTTCAATAAGTTCAAGGAATATAAAGCCTTGGTCAAGAACCAGACATATAGGAATATTAAGATTCTACGGTCAAATAATGGCGGCGAGTTCACTTTGGAAGAATTCAAGGAACTCTGCAAAGAATATGGGATTAAGAGGGAGTTGAACACTCCATACAATCCTTAGAAAAATTGGGTTGAGGAACGAAAGAACTGAACCATAATGGGAGCAGCGAAATCAATGTTGCTTGACCAGGATCTTCCTATGCACCTTTAGGTGAAGGCAGCAAGAATAGTTGTGTATGTACATAACCATACTCCTAATCGAGTACTTGACATCAACACTCTTAAAGAGGCCTTCTCAGGAGTGAAACCCGAAGTCAACCATCTGAGAATATTTGGTTTCCCAGTGGACATACATGTCCCAAAGGAAAAAAAGGACCAAGTTCGATCCTTCTAGGAGGAACGGTGTATTCATAGGATACAGTGATACATCAAAGGCCCATAGAATATACTTCCTAGGATTCAAGATCATCGACATCAGTAGAGATGTAACCTTTGATGAAGACTCGGCATACTTCAGATCTAGGAGGACTCCTATCCAGGAAGTCGAGGAACTTGAAGAGACGAGAGTCTGAGACATGGAAATTGGAGAAGCAATTCCAGAAGACCCTAAAGATCACGACATGACAGGACCACAAGAGTCGATAGAGACATTCCTTGAGAAGGACTCCCACAAGAGGAAACCAGCATGGGCACGGGAGCTCTTACGAGAAGCTAAAAGGTATGTCGCTCCAAAAGGAATACATAGAGAGAGAGAAAAAAGGACAAATCCCTACAATAGCTATGTGGCCCTGTTGTGTGACAGCATTGATAAAGAACCTTCCACTTATGAAGAGGCTACAGAAAAGAAAGAATGGAAGGATGCGATGATTGAGGAATATCAGTCGATCATGAAGAATGATGTCTGGGAGTTTGTTTCGAGAACAGAGAAGAATTCTGTCGTGACTTCAAAGTCGATCTACAAGATCAAGCATGTTGCAGATGGAAACATCGGTAAACATAAGGCAAGATTCGTAGCACGAGGCTTCTCACAAAAATAAGGCATAGACTACGAAGATACATTTGCACCCGTGGTGAGGTACACTTCCATAAGGACCATACTTGCTTTGGCAGCAATTATTAAATGGAAAGTACACCAGATGGATGTCAAGTCATCCTTCTTGAACAGTGTATTCAAGGATGAAGTGTACGTGGAACAACCACCGGGATTTGAGACACATGATAGGAAGACCAATGTGTGCAAATTGAAGAAGGCCTTGTATGGTTTGAAACAAGGACTGAGGACATGGTACGACGGGATGGATAACTTCCTCATGAGCTTGGGATTTACCAAGAGTAAAGAAGATTCCAACCTATACTTCAAGGTGGAAGATGGAAGACAAGTGATACTCATGCTATATGTCGATGACTTGTTTCTAACAGGCGATGAGGAACTCATTACATAAACAAGAAGGAGACTTGCTACAGAGTTCGAAATGAAAGACCTAGGTATGATGCACTACTTCTTAGGCATGGAGGTGTGTAAGAGTGAATATGGAGTATTCCTTGGGCAAGGGAAGTATGACTTAGAGATTCTGAAGATATTTGGAATGTTGGACTGCAAGGCTATGTCCACACCTATGGCATCTAACTTGAATCTTTTGAGTGATGCTTCATCCAAGAAGTTCGATGCCATGATGTATCGTTAGATGATTGGATCATTGATGTATCTGACAAATACGAGACCAGATATATTCTTTGTGGTGAACACCCTCAACCAGTTCTTGATGAATCCAAGACGGGTTTCACCTGATAGCGATAAAGCATGTTCTAAGGCACCTAAAAGGTAAATTGTATTATGGGCTCAAATATGATGTGAATCAGAATATCAACCTACACGGTTATGTTGATTCAGATTGGGAAGGTAGCACCACTGACAGGAAGAGCACCGCAAGTTGCTGCTTCAGTTTGGGATCTGGAATGAACTCCTGGTTCAGAAGGACGCAATCATGTGTGGTGCTGAGTACAGTCAAGGTAGAGTATGTTGTTGATTGCTCAGCTAGTCGCGAGGCAGTGTGTTGTGAAAGCTATTGTTTGACTTATTTGATCTCCAGTTGGATGTGACTTGCATCTTCTGTGACAATCAGAGTTGCGTGAAGCTAATGAAAAACCCGGTGTTGCATGACAACTCGAAGCACATTGAGATCAAGTTCCACTATATCAGGGATATGGTGCTGAGAGGAGTAGTGAAGCTCCAGTATGTGGAAACAGAGGAGCGGATATCTGATGTTTTGTTCAAGCCTCTTGCAGGAGTGAAGTTCGAGTACTTCAAAGAAAGACTTGGTGTGATCCAGATTGAGATTCCCCGAAAGAGGGAGTGATGTTTTCTAGCATAGATAGAAAGACAGGTTATCTGAGCGTAACATCCTGGTGAAGTTCATAGGTTACTCAGACGTAATCACTCACGTAGGTTATCCTTGGATGTAACATCCTGGTGAAGCTCGCGAGTTATCCTTGGATGTAATCGGTCCTTATACAAAGCATATTATCTAACATGGGAAATGAGACGGGTTATTCGAATGTAAATACTGATCCCTGGCATGGTATGCAGGTTATTCAGATGTAATATGTCTTGTGGGTTATCTGAGTGTAAATATTGAGCCTTAGCGTGGTACGTAGGTTACTCGGGTGGAATATGTTTTGAAGTTTATCTGAACGAAAAAGGTCTTGGACACAGGTTGTTCAGATGTAATTCCTTAAGGTTGACCAGAAGAACGTAAAAAGTTCCTCATGTAGCAGGTTGTTTGGTCATAATTATTCCTACAAGATATATTAGATATATGAAGTTCCCATGCTGAGATGATAAGGTCATGAAGCACAAGAGGTGTGCCTAGGCGGTTCTTTTAATAGAACGTGGGTCGACCGTAGATGCTTTGGTTGTTTGTTGTTTTGTCTTGTGCAGGAAAAAAGAGATGATCTAGATATGAGGAGATGAAGGTAGAAGATGTAGGATATTGTCGTGAAAATGTGAAGAACATCTTGGACAGATTCTACGTGAAGACGTGCTCGAGATGTGATGAATACCTGGCATAGGACTAGGCCTACATCCAGCATGAAAAAGGGTTGGAACTGTAGAAACTTTTGATGACATATAGTATGGTATGATGATCAAATTATAAGAAGATGATGGCAGAAGCTATGATGAAGACTCTATGACTCCGTGATGATGATTATGCAATGAAGAGATGACCAGATGTGTTGATGTCTATGTAGAGAGAGAATACCTTCCTACTTAAGAGGGAGTGTTGATGTATTTGTAACTTTGGAAGATATTCTAATATATATTATCATTGTATGTTGTTGTACCCCCATTGGGGGTGTGTGTTACCCCTTTACGGGATGTATAAATTATGTCTAGACCTTGAGGTACAACCTCTGTTTTAAGTCGGGGCAATAGTCCCCAGTGTAACATCATGTAATATGTACTTGTAGTTTCTCTAGGAGAGGTGGGCCCCATGTGAGATGACATGTAGGCTCGAATGTTATATTTGGTCAGTGACATGAAAGTGTATAAATAGGGAGGCACTCTCCCTCATTTATACACACCTCACACACTTTCAAGTGCACATGACAGAAAGATACAGTCAGAGGAGGAGAGATAGATAGATGTTGAATACTTCTTATTATTGCTTTTGATCATCTTACTATTCTGAAGAAGTTTGCGGGGTTTTCTCCTTTATGGTTTCCCTGGTGAAAATTTGTGTGTCTCATGTATCTTTTATATCTTATGCATCTTGTTGTACTTGTTACTCTTCCAGATAAAGATCCTAGATAATCTAATCATATCTTAAGAAAAACTAACAAAATTGACCCTTGAAACAAACAATAGTGCACATATAATCACCCATTTTTCTAAGGTTAAAATTACAACTTGTTTGAGACCATGGTCGTAACAATTCGTACTGTTGCAACCAAAACTATAAAATAAACCCTTCAATCAAAAAGTGGTGCCCTTGGAATCACCCCCTTTCTTTTCGTGGTTGAAATTACCACTTACTTGAGATTGTGGCCATAAAAAATGGAAAAAAAAGGTAAATATAGAGAGGAGAAAACTATTGAAAAATGTAATGTAAAAAAAAAAAAAAAATAACGCCAATTATTAAAAAAAATCAAATTCAAATTTAAAACAAATTAGAAAAACACTAAACAAAGAAAAAGAAGTGAAAATTTACATAATGAAAAATAATAATAATAACAAAACAAAAAGGACTTAGGAAAAATATTCATAAGAAAAAAGTTGTTTTGTTTGTTTGTTTGTTTTCTTCAACTGGCCTAGGAGTGTGTGATTCCTGGAATCACTCATCGCCCCCAGCTAATGAGGGAGGGGGGTGGAAGGGAAGTGGTGCTAGTGTTGGTGGATCAGGGAAGGCAAGGTGATTCCAAGAGGGATGATGGAAGGAGGTATTTGGGCTGATTCCATAGATATTACTCCCTGCTCACCCCCTCCTCAACCCCATCTCCTTATTTTATTTTCTATTTAAAAAAAAGTTTGAAAAAAGTGAATCTAAATGGTATCATCTTTTTCTGACTTTATATTTTAATTTGCATCAACCCTTATCTATTGTTTCCTATATCATATTGCAAATTGGATTTGGAATATTACAAAAAAAGAATTCCAAAGTAAAAAGGGATATTGCAATTTTCCTCATCACTTATGGGACTTTGGTTCTTGCATATTGCAAATTTCATTTGGGATATTGAAATTTGCCTCATCATTTGTGCAATTTTGATCTAGGATATTACAATTTGGCTCTAGGATATTGTAATTTCCATCATCACTTATGAAAAATTGACTCTCACATTTTTCAATTTGGCTTTAAGATATTGCAATTTGTCCTAATCACTTATTTTATTATACTTCTCACTTGTGTTATTTTGGCATTGGATTTTAGGTTTCTATGTCTTTGAAAATGGGAAACCAAAAGAATTGCAAATCAAAGTATGATCGCAAGAAAGTTGATTTAGAGGAAAGGAAAGTGAAAAACAAATGAGAAAGTTAAGAGCAAATCTAATAGATGAAAGAGACATGGAGGTACATGGCAACAAAAAAAAAGTGAAGAAAAAAAACAGGAACTCGTCAATGAAGGTAATGAACAACTTGAAAATGTTGATATTGACCAAATTTATGAAGAAGACAATGTTGGTATCGACACCATTTGTGAGTCAATATTCTTAAATTATGAATTGTGTAGTTTTTAGATTTGATTTAAAAGTTCGTGTTTTTAAATTATTTAAAAATATGCTCAAGTTCAAATTACAAATGTATATCTTTTAATGCAAGGAAAACATCTAACCCTTGAGAATATCCTACCACATCGAGTAATTCACGGATATTAATCGATAGTTGCGTCAGCATCCTCTTTGATGACAAATTATGGAAAACATAGATCCAACTGAAATAGAAGAAATGGGACCAATGATGCATGATCTCATAGCTTGAGGTAAATTAAATGTGATAGTCAAAGAAAATTTTGAATGTAAATCTGTCACATGCCCCAATTTGCAAAAACAATTTAATGTTATTTGAGGAACATTGTGTTATATTTTATGCTAAGTTTGTAATTGATGACCCAGTGGGGTCAAGAATAATTAATGTAATTCAGAATATTTTATTTATAAATAAATAAATGATGAGACAACCGCTTAGGGAAGCTGTTAAAAGAGTGTTTACTGGTTAATTGGTGGAGAATAAACTGACAAGTGGCAGCATCCTCAAACCACTTCCAACTGTTGCAGGTGGCAACTTCCCTATATTTGTGGTCATGGTTCCCCAAGAAAGTCGAATCAGAGCAGGTGGCTCATTAAATGAAAATTGACCCAGAAGACCTAGGCATCTCAACCAAATTTCCCATTGAAGATAACTGAGGTTGCTCATTCTGGAGGTGATCATTCAGGGTGAACGAATTTACTCAAGAGAAATTCAATGGAGGGGATTACTGAAGTGAGTTTGAGGGGTTAACTGCTGAGATTGAACTTATTGCAGCTTTTAAGGTGAAGTTCATACTGCTGTGAGCGAATTTTAATTACTGAGGTAATTGGACCAGTCAGGTGACAAAGGTCTTAAAGCTATATTCTCCACCCAGTTCTATGCCAAGAATACCAGAAACAAGCTCGGGGGTCCTGAGGAAGCGTTGTCTGAGCGCTCTCCAGGAGTTTGGTTGGGAGGAACAACCTCCTTAAGTTGTTGTCGTCATATCATTGACAGGTTCTATTTTCCTTTATGTTATTGTATTTGTTTACTGTCTTCAGTAAAATGTTTATTAGTTTCTAACTATAGGCATGTTAGTATTTAATTAGGGTTTATGAAGAAAGGAGTAACTGTGTAATGTTAGACTTGGTAAACTACAGATTATGTTAAAAATGGAAATGAATATGCAAAATGAGAACAAATAGAATTAGAATTTCCATACTGTATTTTTCCACGCCTGACTCAGGCATTACTCTAGTACAGTTGGGTGTTTAGGTGAATGAGATGATTCTTTCACTTGAATGAAAAATGTAACTAGATTTTACTTTAGTTTGCTTATGATTTCTACTGTTAAGAAGTAGTAAATCTTGTCTGCGTTTATTTACTTCAGTTATAAACTAAAAGATAGGTATGTAAAAGAATAGTAATAATATTATTTATAGAATAATTCTAGTATTAGTATTCTCTATAAAATATGGAGATTACAGTTTAATAATTAAACATAAGTATAGTAAATAGGATAACATCTAAGAACCAGGTAAAAAGAATTTGTAAAACATTTTTACAACATTGAATTCTAGACACTGTGTGTCTCTGTCTAAGACAGAAGGATTCTACAATAATCTATTTAGAACCACGAAAATCTCTACAGTAATATACTACTTAAAATTTGAAAGATAAATATTTCCTTTTCACTAGTATGCAGCATTAAAACCCTAATTCTTCTTAGCTGAGAATTAAAAACAAACTGTAAAAATCATTAACGAAAATATTAAATAAACAGAGCTATTATCGAACTATTATCTATAAATAATGCTATTATCTATTATCTATTATCGAACAGAGCTAAGAATTCACTAAGTACAAAAAAATGCTATTATTGCACTGTAGGGTTTATATATTAATTAACCCTTTGAGCCAAAACAGAGTAAATAAACTGTGCATTGGAAATCATTATAAATACAGGGTAATAAATTAAAATATCACTTAAACAAATTATTGAAAACAGAAATTAAAATAATCAAATATTACTTAAACCTTTTGCAAATACAAAATCCATTAATAAGGAATCGCTTACAACCTTTAGAGTCAAAGGGTCGAGGCTCAGGCCTGATTGTTAAAACCAAAATACGCAAAATCTATATATATATATTAAACAGTATCAAAATATTTTACTCACAGGAGGAAGATCCTGTTCTCATTTACAATCCCAACTGTTTCACAGTATTCCTTCACCAACTAAAATCTATAGTAAAAACTGAAATAAACATGACAGAGGTCGACAAGCCTCCTTGAGTTCAGAGCTGGGCTCTTTTAAAAAAACGAAAGCATTTACATTGTTCATGCCATAAGGCTAAAAACATCATTTAAAACCCATTTACATCACAGCTTCCAAACCCTTTTTTTTCACCCTGCACGAAATACCCTTTAAGGGTTTCTAAAAACATTGACAAGTAATAAACAAGCTTAAAAACATAACTAACAGAGAACCGAGGCCATGCTTTACAACCACAGGAACCAACTTCCAACAACCACAACTACATGCAGGAAGAACCCTCGTTGGAACCGGGGCTTACCATTTTGTTTTCCCACGAAATAATGAAGAGTGAGCTCGTTTTCATCTACAGCTTTGGAGCTGGGAGATTAGACCTACAAGAATGAAATCACATTATCATAAATACTTGTTTGCTTAAAAAAAATTGTAAAACCCTTGTAAGAAAAAAAATTGAACAACCAAGTTCAGGGTAAGTTTCTACCTGTTAAAAACTTGGAGTCGAAACTGAGAAGAGATGGCCACACCACGTCACATTTGGCACCAGGCCGAAAGAAAGAAGCTGTGAAGTTACCTCTGCAAAGAAAACACCAGGATTTCGACTCAACCAAATGGGTGTTTAGTTGCAAGTTAAGGCAAGTACAGCCTTCGAGCTTCAAGGAAAAGCCATTACACACCCTCGTTGCAATTTCTCCTCAACACACAGAAGAACCCAAACCATAAACGACTTCACCTAGCAGTCACAATATAGCATTTGCAAGCAAAATGCCCAATGTTAAAGGTGGTTACAGGCCTCTCATGGCCGCGAGCTCACAACTCGGCCAGCGAGAAGGAGAACCCTCGGTCTGCAATGCAAAGGAGTAGGGTTTTGCAAGGTTTTAAGTCAACCAACGAGTGGATGTAACCTATCCACGTGCCCAACCAAATAATTATCCAAGTGTGGGTCGAAACCTTAAGTCAGCGCTACACAACACAATTTACAAACTATCATTTCAATAACTATATGACCTATGATTGCTAATGATATGCAATATGCCAACGATATATGTTATGCCTTGGAAATTAACAAAGTATAGGTTTAAACTATATAAGCTTTGCTTGCCATCATTCGATTTCATCATAGTAGTTTGTTTGGTAGGTAATTCTACCTTAGGTTATAACTTAATACAATTGTTATAACTCAAAATACTATAGTTATAACATCAATACTATAGTTATAACTTGAATACTATTGTTACAACTTGGATACTATTTTATCCTAGAAGATCTTCATGCTTGCAAACAAGTCGAATATGTATGGTGTAGTTTTAGAACTAGTAAAAGGAATTATGAGATGGTTATAACATAGCTTATGACTTTAGTAAAAAGGAAAAGCCTTAAACTTCTCAAAACAAAACCTTTATGCTGTTTGTTGAGGGAGTCTTCAAGAAACTGAAGACTAAAATGTTGGAGAATCCCGATAAATACCTAATAACTCATTGTTAATTTATAATTAAAAAAACATAGGAATTTGTTCATGCTTTAAGAGAAGGACATATTTTGAGTATTGAAGTGGGAATAGATGTGAGATCACTAAACAGTTCGAAGTGAACTAAAGCCCCAAAACCATGAGCTCTATTCTTTCTGGAAATTTATAAATAGCCTTTGTTGTAAACAAAAGATGATAAACATCGTCTTAAGTTTTTGAATGATTGAAGGAACTTTGGTTAGTACTTGTTCCAGCCAATTTAAACCCTTGCTTAGGTTTGATAAAAATTCATCATGGTGTTAGCCATAAATACAACTATGAATTTATAACAACGGAAAAAGAATTGACTTTACCTTCTTGTAGACAAGCAGCTTATTTAACCTTTTCTTAAACTCGCATCTTAACATGCTAGGAAAGTAATTTTCTCGACGTAATTTAAAATAACACCTACTGGATCTTACGCTTACCTGCTGAACCTGTAAGGAACCAGCAGTCCAATTGAGTTAGCAGAACACTAAGTAAGCCCCGATCTCAAACAAGAATTATTACCTACTTGACAAAAGTAAATCATCAATATATCTAGCAACAACTTAATGCAAGTCCTTTTCTAACTCTGATAAAATTAAATATGTTAAGTCATTAATAGTACTAACACAGGTGTTTAAGAATACATCCAGTAGTTTACATATTCTTTTAAAGAAACAATCCCAGGATCTGTTATAAACTGTTTCATTTTCCGCTAACCATTAGCAGTTACTTAGCTGCGACTTTAGACATTTTATGTCACTTTAAAAATTTTAAATTTTTATGAAATTTTGGGTTATTACAAAATCTATCATAGCACAAGCTAAAATCTTACATAAATTTTTAAAGCACAAAACTCTAAGAAACACAATTCAATTATTGGGCATTAAAAATGGAAAAGAGGCTAATGTAAATGAGGAATTATAAAAAAATCTGACATCGTCCCTTTCCTCACTTGCAAAATAGATATTTGGTGATGTCAAGGTTGTGTGTGGAGAATTGCTAACGGGTGTCATCACAAAAGGAACTGCATCAATCTGTTTGATGTCAATCACTACAAAAGTGTTAAAAACCTCAAGGAAAACACCATGGAAGCATAAAAAACAGAGGATTCAATAAGATGAGGATGATGAACTTGGATATTCAACTATTATTTGTAGGTATCCCTATCGAGATAGACTTCTAGATAATGTGAGGACTAGGGTGTTATATTTTTGGTATTTCAATTCTTGTGCATCACAAATTGAAAAGGGCATTGTGTGGCGTTGTAAATTTAGAGAGGTTTATGAAACACATGCCAAATATATAACATAGATCACTCAAGTAGAATTGTTCCACAATTTTATGGAGATTAATGTTGATGTGAATATCACCCTTAGCACATTTGTGAAACATAAATCTTGGTATGTTAGTCCCATCACTATTGGTGACACATGTTTTTGTCGATACCATGTAGAATTCCAATTATATTATGAGATATTTCCATATTTTGGAATACAATATTGGTCAAATGATCCCCCTCCCTTTAGTGTTCATGAATTATTATCTCATATATTATGTGGATGACAAGATTAGTGATTAATTGTGCGAAAAAATGTGTTAGTGGTAGAAAATGCAAAGAATGTTATGAATTGGAACTCTTTAATTCTAAGTATCCCATTGACCCTAACCATCCTTTTTTCATGCTGAAAAAGAAAACTTTGTATTAATATAAATTTGTATCAGAGTTACATACATAGAGAGAGATTCTCTAAAAGACTCATTTCAGTCAAATTTTTCCCAAAAAATACTATATTGTAACTGCTCAAAATATAATCTTTCCAGTCCACCCATAACTTGTGTATCCATTCTATCACAACACCATATCAACAAATACAAAATTAAACATTGGTCAAGTAATATCGTAAATGTATAAATACAAAAAAAAACTAAACTACAAGAGTTCACAACACTAGTCTATTCTCATAGATCCCGTGTCTATCAGTTTTTTGTCCTTAATCTCCTCATAGAAAATAAGGCCACCACTAAGACCAATGGAACTTTTAGATAAACTATTAGCTTCACCATTGTAGTCCTTATAGATATGTTGAAGAGTAATGTAAATAAAAGAACCAAAGAAACCCTTGACCCTTCTTAACCAATGAATCATCTCCAAGGAGTGTATTTGATGAACATCATTATCCCAATCCACAATAGCTTTAGAATCCCTTGGCACCTATAAAATATGGATGTTCTTCTTCAGTGCAAACTGTAACAAACGCCAGAGAGATAAAGGCTCCACTTTGGTATTATTACCTTTACCCACATGCATCCTCAGTAAAACTTTATGATTCAATTGTAGCTTAATGAGCACACCAGCCCCGCATCAGCCCTTCCGAATCAACTCCATTAAAGAAACCAGTCACCAAAAACCCATCTATATAAGGATGGTGAATCATTCTAGTCAAGGACTTTAAAATATCACATCCATGGTCTTTGAGCCTAGAAATCACCTTGATACTAACATGTAAAGCATCAATATAGTCGTCCTGAAAAATAATGCAGTTTCTAGCTCTCCATACCTCCCATAAGGTAGCAAATAAAATGTCATTAGAGATAGGTTGAGAGATTTTCCATCTGAATACATTTTCTTTCGGCTTGGATTTATCCCAATTAAAATTCAAATGCATGCTCTTATAAAGTTCTAACCAAACATCCTGTAAGAATTTGCAATCACCAAAGAGGTGATCCACAGATTCTAAAGCTGAAGCACAAAAAACAACATTTGTTGGGACCCAAGATACCTCTTTTCTGGAGTCCATCCCAAGTTAAGATTTTATTTTTAGACTTATCCAAGCCAAACATTTTATTTTTGTTAGAAGTTTCCCTTTCCAAACAGAGTGCATCCACCAACTAGGGCTCCTTGTCAAGGATTGCTCAACTAGAACGTTATAAGCTAATTTAGCAATGACAACACCTCGCTTCTTGTTGAAACACCAAACTAACTCATCACAATTATCAGTTAATTTGATACTAGCAATATTAAATCTGAAAACCTAGTCATCCCATTCTTTATCCATAGATCCCTGTAGATTTAAGTCAAGAGTCGAATACCAACTAAAATCGGAGTTTGCACCCTCCTTACAAACATGCTTAAGAACAATAATATTCCTCTGATGTATATGCCTAATAAGATTGCAGGACAATGTAAAATTGTCCGAAAGACGAACAATAGGATCTATACCCAAAAATACTTGAATGCCCCTCCCAATCAGCCAGTCGACATATTAGATGATAAATGGTAGAGTTTTTAATATGCATCTCCAAATATCCGAAGCTGGAGAAGTCTTCAAACTAAAATTTCTCAGCCAAATAACCAACGGTGATCTCTTAAAATGTTTTATTCTAAACAATTTCCCCCACAAGACTTCATCACAAAAATAGCACCAAAGACATTTTGCACGCAAAGCTTTATTGAAGAGACTCATATTCTTAATCCCCCATCCACCATAAACTTTTGGTCTTGATAAAACTTCCCATTCTACCAAATTAAATTTGTTCTCCTTCTATTTTTCGGCCCACAGAAAGTGTATAATCATTTTCCTCATGTTAGCTACAACTCCCTCCTGTATTTTGAACAAGGAAAACCAGTAAACAGATATACACTGTAAAACTGAAGTAAAAAGAAGCAATCTTGCCCCTAACTAAAGCCATCTAGAAGTCTGCGTGCCCATCTTCCAATTTATCTTTCTTATTAACCAGTTCCAATCAGCTCTTTTATAACCATTAGATTTTAGATAAAAATTTAAATAATGGAAACCCTTATCAATATCATTCATCTTATATGGAAAGAGAGAACATATTTTATCTTTTAAAACCTGATAATGACAGAGATGTATGAATATCGACTTTTGAGTACTAGATTTCATACCCAAAGCACCACAGAAGGTGTTGACAATGTCATATAACTGTTACACTTCTGCTAGAGAACCATCCCCAAAGATCAGTGCATCGTCAACAAAAAATAAGTGGAATAGTGAGATTGAACTAGCCACCTTGATCCCCTTAATCATCCTCTTCTCTTTAGTTTTTTTATCAGTCGAATTAATCCTTCAATAACCAGAATAAATAGATAGGGAGATAGCAAAAAACCTTATCTAATCCAACTGGATCCTTTGAAATATGTGGATGGAGAACCATTTATTAAAATAGAAAACCTTGTCGAAGAGACACATGACATAATCTATTTCGTGATCTCCAAAGACAAACCAACCTGTAACAAAATAACTCAGATAAAGGAGCAATCAATTATGTCATATGCCTTCTCCAAATCCATCTTTATAATAAAAGCATTTAATTTCTTTAATTATACTGAAAGAAGGAAATCATGCACAATACCTACAGCATCAAGAATTTGACCATTGGGTAAAAAAATGAATTATTTTGATGAAATATGTTTACCCAAAAGGGGCTTCATCCTCTCAACAATGATTTTTGTAATAATTTTATATAGCGGGTTACAAAGAGATATAGGACGATAATTATTAAAGTATATTGGTCTATCCTTCTTTGGGATAAGTGTGATGTGAGTAGAGTTGAGGTTCTCATGTACCGAACCAAATCTCTTTGCCTCTTCAATAGCCTCGGCAGTTTCTTCCCCCAGAATGTCAAAAAAATGAAGAAAAAAATCCACTGTCCACCCATATGGACCCAGAATCTTATCTTTGGAGAAACACTTCAAAACATCCAGAAATTATTTAACAATGATTTCCTTACCTATTTCCATGCCTTCATTTCTGTCAAAGGGCCGAGAAAAAATTCTAATAGTTTTCAATTGATCCTCAATATTGGTGCAGCTTTTATCAAAATACAAATCCTGGAGGTAAGAGATAGAGGCATATTTAAGAGACTTAATATCATGTACTACCTCATCCCCAAGTCATTTGTCCTCCCAAATGGCATCTGAGAGTCTTCTTTGATTGTCGAAACAATGAAAAAACTTAGTGTTCTTATCCCATGCCCGTATCCAATTGGCCCAACTTTTTTGTCTAAGGGTCTCTTCTTTCTGATTTAGTATTTTGTGTTTCTTAAGTTCAAGAGAAATAAGATTCTTTTTTTTCTTTTTAGAGAATAAAAATTCGGCCACTTCCCCATCTAAAGTTTGAATTTCATCCTCAATCTCAGTTAAGATCCTATCATTTTCTTTATTTTTAACCTTTTTCCCAACACACCACTTCCCTTCCTAAACTAAACAATTTATTTACCAATCTCTGCATCGAATTCAACTACCCAGGAGTATCAAGGGAGAGATAGTACCATTTATCCTTAACCAAAGCATTAACATCCTCATCCTCAAAAACGTAGGATTGAACTTAAAGGGATAATGAGAAAAGATTTTATTAAATTCCAATTGTAAGACCATCGCTTTGTAATTGGAGACACCCGTAGAATATGACCATGACCGACATATACCAAAATTCTCACACAGGTTTTTAGCCATGAAGAATATGTCCAACCTTTTATCTATACAACTACTCCCACATCTCTCATTCAACTAAGTTGGAGCAAGAACGACAGGTGCAATATCAATCAAATTAGCCTCCTCAAACAATGCCACAAAGTAATCTGCTAAAGGGTCATAGTCTCTCTCAGCTCACCAAATCTCATCCAGAGATATAGTAAGAAAAGGATATGACAATAAACCTGAGGACAACACCTAGTCCCAAAATAGTTTTATGTGGAAATAGATACCATATATATTCAAGATGTGAATAGAAGAGTCAAAACATTTTAATCTTCCATCTAGTAAGATGTAATGTCCCCATTCAAATAATTGCATAGCAGGAAAATTCCAGCAATCCTACTAGTTCCCTAGGTTGGGTGGAAACAGTGGGGAGTTAATAAGGGAGCTAATAAATGGTGTTTATACATTAGAAGCAATAAATATTATTTAATGGAGTTAATTAAATGAATTCAAGTGAAAAATGAAATGGCTATGGAAAATGGAGACACATGGAGACTATGGGGCCCACTTAAGCTAGAATTCCTATGTTAAATGGCATCCTCCTCTTGTAATTTTGAATATATGGGAGCCTAATGTTTTGGGATGGGTTATGATGTTAACATAATTTTCCATATACTTCATAGGTCAAATTTGGGATGAATTGTAACTTAAATGGGAGAGGAAGAGCCAAATGGGAGTTTCATGGACATTTGCTAGATTCCCCTCACATTTATGACATCTATGACACCAATGATTGAGATTCTATGACGGTTATGACACACGTCAGATCTAAAGGCTGAAATACTTACATACTGACATTTCAGGACTGAATAGAGCATCTTAGGGGTCGAATTTTGGAGTTGGAGAAGGCCAAGAGGCTCCTCCTCTAATTTGGGAGAAGAGGGAAGGTGAAGAGGGAGGCGACATGGCATAGCATGAGCTGCCACACCAATTTGACTTGCCTTTGGTTTATTGATGGATTTGGAACCTTAGAAGACAAATAATTTTTATAAAATACAGGGATCAGCCATGAGAATAACCTTTTTGATCATTTGTGAAAGTTTCTATTGAGAAGAGAGAGAGCTAGTGGAAGACTAGTTCATGACTTAGCCAATTTCGAGGGTGAAAGATTCCCATCCTAGTTGGTGTTTGGAGAGGCCACCTAGGTATTTCAAGGAGATAAAATGGAGTCATAAGTTACAGGTGCAAGATACAGCAGGTCTTGGACACATCAATTTCAGTTTTTTCTTCCTTCCATCTCAAGTTTTCTCACCATATTTCAGCTCTATGGAGTGAGGCACACTTGGTGATCTATTCACCTCTTTGAGGGAGATTATATTGCTTAAGTATTTTGTATTATGATGTATATGATATGTTATTTAATATCATAAATATCTCAGTTCTAAATTCCAAGAAATGTCATGTATTATTGCTCAATAATGAAGAAACGGTGCCATTTCCCCACTACCTTATTGTAAACTCTTGCAATCTTGATGGATTCGAATGGATGTATGAACTATTGATGATTTATGAATGAATGGACTGTAATTAAATTATATTATGGGATTCATTTTCAGTAACTGAGAAATTGTGGCCATTGGGTCGAATTTGATAGCATTTGGGGAAAACTACACCTCATTTCCCCAAGGGTCCAAAGCTAGTTTTTTACATCTAATTGAAAGAAGTGATAAAAGACATGATAATTCGATTGGTTATGCATATGAGTCTATGACAATGTATTCTACATATACCCTGCTTCAATTTAATAATTTGAGTGGGTTTCTGCACATTTGAGAAGCCATTTCTATCACTTACCCCGGGGGGATTTGAACCCAAAATTGCTAGTAAAATCATCTATCTTGTTCAGAATTTAGTACATAATTTCAGAACTGATTGGAGTGAAATAATACATACCTGAACCTAATAATGAATTTATTATATCATTCATACACCTTCTCTGAATATTTCGGAGCAATTGGGCTGATCTGGAGACCAAGACACTAAAACTAGTCAATAGCCAAAATTGAAAAAAATTGGAAAATTGGGCATTTTGGTAAAAATTTTAAAAAAGGAACATTAAAAGTGGTATCATAGAATGATCTTGGCACCTTATGGTAGTAACAAGGAGTCAAATCAATAAACCACCACCCTTAGATCCTGAAGTTGAAGGTGTTTTTGTTGAAGAAGTACTAGAAGAAGAGGAACATTTTGTTGAAACTATGACTAGTGAGGGGAAGGGACCCACTGATCATGAAAAGCTTGAATATATTAAACTCATACAAGCTCTCTTTGATGATATAACCAAGAACATGAACCAGCGGCTTATTAAAGGATTCGAATTGCTGGTTAGCCAATTTGGAAGCAAATTAGGAGTAATAGGAGACAACGGTGGTTTACACTCAGAAGAAAAGAAGACAATGGGTGAGCATATCTTCTCAAGAATAGGACCCCATAATAGACCCCATAAATTTCAAATAAAACCAAGGCCTACTGCACCTAAATTTATTATTCCCAAAGAAGAGACTAACATTCAATTTGAAATTGATACAATGACACAAGAATGGGCTAAATTGGATGAAGAGTGTGGGAGAAGTATGGAATTTGAGCAGTACTTCACCATGGCAAACAAACTTAAAAATAAGGAGGACAATAAGTCTCTACATCAAAAAAAAGAATTGAATTGTGACATAGTTAAAGTGCCACTTCCTACTTTTGATGGTTCACCTCAAAGTTCTGCTAACACTTGGGTGCAAAAATTGGATGTGTATTTTCAGCTGAATCCAATGGTGGAAGAAGATGCTTTAAAAATGGCTATTTTTCACTTGGATGGAGATGCCAATGAATGGTGGTTCCATGGCCCAAAAAACTTGGGTCATGATTAGGTTAAAACATATGGGGAATTTATTGACAGGGTATTAGAAAGGTTTAAGCAAAAAGATCCAGAAGTGTCTTTCAAAGAACTAGCACAATTGAAGCAGGTAGGGACTCCTATTGAGTATATGTTGGAATTCCAAATATTATCAGTTAAGGTGGCTGATGTATCTATGGGAAGGTTAGTGTTGTTTTTCAATGAATTTTTGGCAAATCCCTTAAAAGGTTTGGTCAAAGCCCACAAGCCTACTAACTTAAATGATGCAATGAGCTTGACTAGAGATATTCAAAACGTGCTTCCTAAAACAAGATTTCCACCCAAGCCTAACTTCAAATTTGAAAGAAAGCCTTGGAAAAAGGATGCACCTGATAGGAAGTTTTGGCAAAAGGATACATTTGAAAAGAATAAGAAAGAAGGACAAAACAAGGAGGAACTTCGAAGGAAAAGATTGTGCTTCACATGCTTCCAACCATGGACACCGAGGCATAAATGTGCTAAAGGAAAGTCTCAATACATAGAAGTATTTTTTGATAATGATGGGTATGAAAGGGGTATGGATGAAGAGGAGCACACTTCAGATCAAGAGGATGCATATGAGACAGCAGCTGAAGAAGAAAAACAAGAATACAATAATCCTTCACCGGACAAAGCAAAAATGGCAGTACTTTCAATAGTGCATCGCTATCACACTATTCGATGCAAGGGTGTGGTATTGGAACAAAGAGCTTCATTTTTTGTAGATGGAAGAGCTACACATAATTTCATTGATGCAGAGATGGTGAAGAAAATAAATATACCAAGTGAACCATTTGATGGCTTCACAGTTGTCATTCCAGGTCACAACTCAATGCAATGCAACACATGGGTTCCCAAGCTGCAAGTCACCATAGGTAACTATACTTTTGTTGATAGTTTTTATGTGGTTGATGTTGCGTATACTAATGTAGTCTTGGGAGTGCAATGGTTGTTTTCTATAGGAGAGCATTCAGTAAATGATCAAATTCCTGAAATGAAATTTCAAGATTCAACAGGGGTATTAAGGGTTGTTAGAGGGCAACACACTTACCCAAAACAAGTAGTAAATTGCAATAGTATGAGATCTATATTGAGGCATTGGGATATAGAATGGGCTGCTGAATGTTATATCACATCTCCCAAGCCAAAAATCAGATTTGTTAAACACCCAAAAGAGATAGAGACACTTTTGCACAAATATGAAAAAAATTTCAGAGATCTTCCACATGGTAGACCACCTGATAGGGGGGTTGAGCATAACATTATTTTGGAGGAGGGTACTTCACCCATTCAGATACCACCTTATAGACATCCTAAAAAGTTCAGAGATGAGATTGAGAAGACCATTCAAGAACTCTTAGAGTTGGGAGTCATTAGACCAAGCTCTAACCCTTATGCTTCTTCAGTAGTATTGGTAAAGAAAAAAGATGGAACTTTGAGGATGTGTATAGACTTTAGAGATTTGAACAAGAAGACCATAAAGAATAGATATCCTATTCCTAGGATTGATGAGCTCATGGATGAGATATATGGAGCTAATTACTTTTTGAAAATTGACCTTAGATCTGGTTATCACCAAATTCGGATGAAGGAGGAAGATGTGCAAAAGACTGCTTTTCGTTGTCATTATGGTCACTTTGAGTTTCTTATTATGCCATTTGGGTTGACTAATGATCCAGCTACTTTTCAAGCATGTGTGAATAGAATCTTTTGCAAGCAGCTTAGAAGGTTTGTTTCAGTCTTCTTTGATGATATTCTCATTTACAGTAAAACTTGGGAAGAGCACTTGCAACACCTAGAGATTGTGTTGAAAACTTTGCAAGAACAGTCTTTGTATGCTAAGATGTCTAACTGTGAATTTGGGATGAAAGAAATATTATATCTTGGGCACATTATTGGAAAAGATGGAGTGAAAGTGAAAATGGAAAAGATAAGGGCTATCTTAGAATGGCCATCACCAAAAAACATCACAAAATTAAGAGCTTCATTGGAATATGTACATACTATAGGAAGTTTGTGAAAGGATTCTCCAAGTTGACTTCTCCACTCACTGATTTGACTAAGAAGGATGCTTTCAAGTGGAATGAAGAGGCTGAAAAGGCCTTCCAAAAAATGAAAGAGGTAATGAGTAGTTTTCCTATACTTGCATTACCTGATTTTTCTAAGCCTTTTGTTGTTGAATGTGATGCCTCGGGTGAAGGAGTAGGGGTTGCCCTAAAGCAAGGCCAACACCCTATAGCCTTTGAGAGCAGAAAGTTGCAGCCTCATGAAAATTTTTACTCCATATATGACAAAGAGATGTTGGCCATCATGCATGCCTTGGCCAAATTCCAAAAGTACTTGGTAGGAAACAAGTTTGTGGTGAAAACTGATCATAATAGTCTAAGACACTTCCTTACCCAAAAGGATATAAATGAAAGGCAAAAAAAGTGGGTAAGCAAGATCCAAGCTTATCATTTTGATATTTAATATGTGAAAGGAAAGAATAACATTGTAGTAGATGTATTATCTCGAAGACCTTCTTTTTCTCTTATGGACATTGCTAACAATTGGAAAGACATGCTACTAGTTGAATATGCCAAAGATAAGTTTGCTTGTGATGTATTAGATGGAATCATGGGAGATGATAAATACAGAATTTTGAGTGGGATGATATATTATAAGGGAAGAATTTATTTGGTTCGAGATTCAAAGTTTAAGTACAAAGTTTTACAGGAAGCACATGATTCCCCACTAGCAGGTCATCCGGGGATCTTCAAAACCTATAGGAAACTAAGGCAAAGCTTCTATTGGAAGGGGCTGAAGGAAGATGTTCAGAAGTATGTGAATGAATGTAAGGTATGTCAGCAAAATAAATTATAACTCACACACCCTGCTGGTTTATTACAACCATTGCCCATTCCGGAGCAAAAATGGGACAGTATATCGATGGATTTCATCACCGGTTTGCCCAAATATTTCGGAAAGGATTGCATATATGTGGTAGTGGATAGATTGACTAAGTTTTCTCATTTCTTTTTTGTTACATCCTCTTTTAGTGCTGCACAAGTGGCTGATATTTTTTTCAAAGAAATCTTCAGATTGCATGGGCTCCCCAAGAGCATTGTGAGTGATAGAGATGGTAGATTCATGAGTGCTTTTTGGAAAGAAATTTTCAGATTGGTGGGAACTCAATTGACTCCAAGTACAAGCTACCATCCACAAAATGATGGACAAACAGAGAGGGTGAATAAATGGTTGGAAGGGTACCTACGAAACTATGTGGGAGAACAACAAAAAGCTTGGACCAAATGGCTACACTTGGGTGAGTTTTGCTACAACACCACCTTTCCCATGTCAATAGGGATGCCTCCTTTTAGAGAATTATATCGTTATGATGCCCTTACATTTTTTATATGATATTCGGTGATAGTAGAGCTCCAAAATCTAAAGATTGGGTGGAAGAAAGCCAAGAAATTTTAAAGCTTTTAAAAGACAATTTGCAGGTTGCCCAAAACCAACAAAAACAATATGCTCATAAACATAGAGAGGAAAGGACCTTTCAGGTTGATGATTTAGTGTATTTGAGGTTGTATTCATACAAACAAACATCCCTCAAAAGAAATGGAGCATAAAATCTAAAGCCAAGATACTATGGGCCCTACAAGGTAATCCGGAAAATTGGAGAAGTAGCATATGAGTTGGAACTTCCGGAAGGGAGTAAAATTCATAATGTATTTCATGTTTCTTGTCTCAAGAAAGATATTGGTAAGAAAATTGTAATTTCAGATACACTCCCTCCTTTGGATGATGAAGCACAACTCACACTTATTCCGGAAAATGTTTTGAAGACAAGGGAGAGAAGATTGAGGAGCAGAACAATCAAAGAATACTTGGTTCAATGGAAGGATCTACCAAGTGAAGATGCCACATGGGAAGAGGAGAATATTTTGCAGCGTCCAAATCTGAAACTGCTTAAGGACAAGAAATATTGGGTGGGGAGGATTGTAATCTCCCCATTCAAATAATTGCATAGAGGGAAAATTCCATCAAACCTATTAGTTCCCTAGGTTGGGTGGAAACATTGGGGAGTTAATAAGGGAGCTAATAAATGGTGTTTAGACATTAGAAGGAATAAATATTTATTTAATGGAGTTAATTAAATGAATTCAAGTGAAAAATGAAATGGATATGGAAAATGGAGACACATGGAGACTATGGGGCCCACTCAAGCTAGAATTCCTATGTTAAATGGCATCCTCGACCTCTTATAATTTCGAATATATGGGAAGCCTAATGTTTTGGGATGGATTATGAGGTTAATATACTTGTCCACATACTTCATAGGCCGAATTTGGGATGAATTGTAACTTACATGGGAGAGGAAGAGCCAAATGGGAGTTTCATGGACATTTGGATAGATTCCCCTTACATTTGTGACATCTATGACACAAATGATGGAGATTCTATGATAGTTATGACACACGTCAGATCTCAAGGAAGACATACCGACATACTGACATTTCAGGACTAAATAGAGCATCTTAGGGGTCGAATTCGGGAGTTGGAGAAGGACGAGAGGTTCCTACTCCAATTTGGGAGAAGAGGGAAGGTGAAGAGGGAGGCCACATGGCATAACATGAGTAGCCACACCAATTCGACTTGGCTTTGGTTTATGGATGGTTTTGGAACCCTAGAAGACAAATAATGTTTATAAAATACAGGGATCAGCCATGAGAAGAACCTTTTTGATCATTTGTGAAAGTTGCTATTGAGAAGAGAGAGAGAGCTAGTGGAAGACTAGTTCATGACTTAGCCAATTTCAAGGGTGAAAGATTCCCATCCTAGTTGGTGGTTGGAGAGGCCACCCAAGTATTTCAAGGATTTTAAATGGAGTCATAAGTTACATGTGAAAGCTACAGCAGGTCGTGGACACGTCAATTTCAGCTTTTTCTTCCTTCCATCTCAAGTTTTCTCACCATATTTCAGCTCTATGGATTGAGGCACACTTGGTGAGCTATTCACCTCTTTGAGGGAGATTATATTGATTCAGTATTTTGTATTCTGATGTATATTCTCTGTTATTTAATATCATAAAGCTATCGGGTCGAAATGCCAAGAAATATCATGTATTATTGCTCAATAATGAAGAAATGGTCCCATTTCCCCACTACCTTATTGTAAACTCTTGTAATCTTGATGGATTCGAATGGATGTATGAAATATTGATTATTTATGAATGAATGGACTTTAATTAAAGTATATTATGGGATTCATGTTCAGTAACTGAGAAATTGTGTCCATTGGGTCGAATTTGATAGCATTTGGGGAAAACTACACCTCATTTCCCCAAGGGTCCAAAACAGTTTTTACATCTGATTGAAAGAAGTGATAAAATACATGATAATTCGATTGGTTATGCATATGAATCTTTGATAATGTCTTCTACACATCCCATGCTTCAATTTAAGAATTTGAGTGGGTTTCTGCACATTTGGGAAGCCATTTCTATCACTTACCCCGAGGGGATTTGAACCCAAAATTGCTAGTAAAATCATCTATTTTGTTCAGAATTTAGTACAGAATTTCAGAACTGATTGGAGTGCCCTAATACATCCCTGAACCTAATAATCCAGTTATTATATTAGTCATACACCTTCTCTAAATATTTGGGAGCAATTGGGTTGATTTGGAGACCAAGACACTAATACTAGTCAATAGCCAAAATTGAAGAAAAAAGGGAAAATTGGGCATTTTGGTAAAAAATTTAAACAAGGGACATTACATAAGATACCTGCACAAGTGGATAAGGACTTCATATCAACCACAAGAGGGTTCTAGGAAACCACGAGATCCCATTAGTGTCATCGAAACAAACCCTCCAACTAGGTTTCACTCTCAAGAAATAATCACAAGCAGTAATGGCAGACGTCATAGTCTCTTGAATCAACACAATACTAGATTTGGTAAGATATAAAAACTATTTCAAAGTAGATATTTTTGTGTCCCTACCAAGACCCATGATGTTAAATAAAACAATATTCATTGTAAACCATAACCGTGATCAAGATATTTTTTTAAACCCCTATCTAAAAGAAAACAAACACTCGAATTTACAAAGGCCTCATCACAAACAATATATCCTTACCAAGTGAACCAACCACTTTCCTTTATTTGGTTTACGGGACTTTCTAATGGAGACATTTGCAAATCTGATCGAGGAGATAGGAAAATTGTTCAGACTATCAGTAGCCTCAGTTGAATAAATTGGAAGAGGCTTTAAAGAAACAAGAGGCTCCCACAAATGATCACCAACCATAACAAAAGAAGAATCGATAATGAGGAAGCTGAAAATTCAACATCTAAGGCAAGTATATGTGTCAATTATAAAGGTGGAAAGTTCATAGACTTAAGCAAAGATGTCTCCGAACATTCCAATCTAGCGTTACTTGTTATCGGAGAGGAAGCAGGTTCCAAAACCTGAGAGTCCTCATAGAAATACCCACCCAGTGGAACACCATAGGACTCCAACAAACTATCGACCCTACAAACAATATCCCCTTTCCCAATGGAAAATGCGCCCCCTTCCTCTTTAGGGCCATGAACAGACAGAGATTTAAGAATATCTTCACTGGGTAAAATTCAATAAAATCGGAGCAGATTATGCAAACTTACCGACGAAAGATAACGCGGATGTCTGGTCCATAGGAATGGGGAAGCTGAGGTCACGGTCCATTGCTTCAAATTCTTCCTCTTTTTTATCCCTCTCACGAGATTTCTTGTTGAGACCGAGAGGGCTAAAAGGATAGAAAGCTTTCGAGTGACCAATATTCAATAAAAAATGACAATGGAAAGGGACTTGCCAGTTGTCTAACCTTTGTATAAACCAACCACCATCCCAAATAACCTCAAGATCCTCCGGTAAACATGCATCCACATATAACTCCACCAAAACCCTAGGAGATTCCCGGTCAATACCTAACAATTGCTCGTATTCAATTAATATGAATTTTTTGATAGCATTAGAAAGCCCCGTGAAACCTTTAAGATTCCAACAATGTCTAGGAAAATCGGGGAATAAAACCCAAAGGTGTCGTTTTACCAATTTTTCACAATGGGGGTCAAATCCCACATGCCAGCCGCTCAACACTAAAGAACCTTGGCCAATAACCCATAATCTAAACTCAATGGCCTTCATGTCTTCCCCAGACAAAAATTGGAAGGTAATCCAACCACTTGCCAGCATCAAGACCCTCCGAGTGTTGTTAATATACAATTTCCAAGTGTCCTTGATCCAAGAAAGGATTTCCATTCTTGAAAGTTTAATCTACTTGAATTTACCCAACAAGTCCCTCTAAGATAGCGCTATAACCATATCAAGGGTCACGTCTTTTCCCAAAACGCACATCGACATGTTGCTCTTAACCCTTTCAAAAGAAATATGCATGTATCGCTTTGGACATGTTGCTCTAGAAAATGGGGCTTTGTCCAATCCATTAGATCTTATAAATCTGGGGATATCATGGAGCGTCGTAATGGATTCACAGGGAAAAGGACCATCCTCATTATCTTCAGGCAAAACACTTGTCTTATCGTTAGGAGTCCAAACCCTTGTCCCAACATTCACTTGAGAACAAATGGCATCCAACCCACATGCATGCTTCTCCCTACAAGGAGGACCACAAAAATTTTCAAGGTTGTCTGGGAGGGAAATGCATTGAGCTGTCAATTGTTTAACATAGAGAATTTTTTCATTTGGGTTGGTGCAGGCACACGTGACATACTAAATCCGCCCCAAGAAAAATGAATGAAGAAAACAACCCCTCCAAAAAACCATCCGACCAGACCGGAGAGCCCTAATAGCAACCTAGAAAAAAGGTAGAAACCCTCATTCGACCACCAAAAACCCTCAAGATTGGTCCCTTCGAGAATAGAGAGTACAATGCAAATAATAATTGTATTCCCACTTTTTGTTCTAGTTAGTACTGGGTTTATCAAAAATATAAACTGGACTCTAGGCAATTGACAGCTCTTCTCGCTAGGGATTTAGTAAGGGTATTCCAACGGTCCAAAAAACTCAGAACTTACCACCCCAATAGTAGAACCACAAAAAGGCAGAGACCCACACATCACAGAGTCAAAATTCCCAAACGTAAACAATAAAATTTCCCCGCCCCAGTACGAAACCCTCTCCATCGTTACCAGAGTGGAAACCCTCCTGCGAGAACGCCATTACGCCCCAACACCCCCTTTTTTCTTTCTTCAATTTCAAAATGAACTTCTCCAACACGCCAACATTACAAACATGACATATCTCACCCACATGAGCTAATGATCATAGATTTTCAATCTCACTAAAAAGTAGAAGAGATACGAATATGTATCAACATTGAAATTTTCAAATCTTGCCGACATGTATCGACAAACTCAGCAAATCTTGTCGACATGGAAATTTTAAAAAACACTTAGAATTTTTTTTTTGTTGACCAATGCTCAACAAGGGGTAATCTTGCCTCTGCAAACTATTCAAATTGGCCCATTTAGGCTCGATGTTGTTACCTGTGGTCTCTGATACCACACTGTCACATCCCCTCCCCTCTCGCCATGAAGAGGACGTGACTCTACGCTGCCATAACCGAGAATCTAGTCCCATGAACATAAGCGAAATGCATTGAAAATACAGACATATGCGAATGTATAATACAAGAAAATATAGCGGAAGTAAAAAAAATAAACGCGGAAGTAAAAAAAATAAACGCATTCAACTTAATTCTTAAAACAAATACATTGCAGAAGTATTACAAAGAGTACTTATCTTGAAAATAAGTTGCCCTGGGAAACTAGCTATGTCGTTGCAACATTCCACCCAACCATAGTCCAGTTGTTCTCATCAATATCTAAGCACAACTGCCACTCCCGAGCTAGGCATGATTTCCACAAGGAAAAAGGGAACAACAGGCTCACACATAGCCAAATACACACAAAGGTTCAACCAAGCCAATCCACAGTTGGGTTTATCAGGCTGTTGAGGCAGTGGGAAGGAAGAATTGCTAAACTGGTGAGCTCAACCACATAATTGTGGACACCTCTGCAAGATCTATCTAGCTTGGACTCCACAATACCTACACACCCAACACAAGGAAGTATTCCCTATACTGCTACACAGTCCCTCGGGCCATACCTTCCATTCCAGTGTTCTCTCAGGTGTGCATAGAAGAGTAGCCAACCCATCTTGATCCTTTGTGAGGTTCCTCTCTTCACTAGGTTTATCAATCCAATTCTGGTCCTCTTCCACTCCTAAGTCTTACTCACGGTTAAGATCAAAACAAGGATGCACATAACAACAAACACAAGTGTTGGGTATGAAGAAAAACGTTCTAGGAACCAAAAACGAAATGGTAGATGAGGAAATCAACCCTAGGAGAGCAATTTGATTTCAAAAAACGTTTATGGCATTACAAGGGAAGAAACGACCTCTATAAACCTCCAAATCGTGAATCTATCTTCCCATCCATTGTGCAACTTAAAAACAAATTCCCAGTCGTGGATAGATGAGGAAAATTGCAGAAAACATGAAGGAAAACACCCGAGCTAGCTCCAACTACGTGAGGAAGAGGAAAACACTACGTGAGGAAGAGAAAAACGTTAGGTGAGGAATGGTTTGGGCACACATTTATGGGTGTTTTCTTTCCCCACAAGAAAAAAATATGATTTCCCAAATTGATGGCTTGCCCCAATATGAAATTGACTACCATACCTCTCCATTCCCAACGCATTAACTGCCTCAACTAACTATTGGAAGAATTAAATGATTGGGTGCATAAGACAAAAATGGGTAGTTGAGAGTTTATGGGTTCTCCCATTGACATTCGGCTTAACACTATTGGCTCAAGGGTTTGAATAATTTCCCTCCTTATTCCTTGTGAAATCATGCCCCCATCTCTTGTTGCATTGCATAGCTAGTTGTGGGTATTTTATTAAATTGCATGTTTACATGATGTCTCAGTTTATATTGTGCCTGGATAGCATGGGAACAAAGGCATCGATTTTAATTGCCAATACATAAAACATTAAATCGATGGTGGGGCCTTGACCTTGAGCTCCTCGCCATGATTTAATAACGGTATTTACATCAAGTACAATTTTAATGCAATAGGGTCAAAATCGGGATATTACAAAACCTAAACACTTTGATACCACTGTTGGAATGCTTAGGTGGACACACAAGCATAGATTAGACACATACAATCATAGACAAACAGAATTAGGCATTAAAGCACAATATTCCATTCATAATGTATAGATATAAAAACAATCTAATATGACTTGGATTTGTATTCCAAATTGTCTCTTAAACTCCAAGGTGACTCTTCCTATTAACCTAACCCTAATGGATTAGGTTTCCAACAAAACCTACTATACTCATCACCCTAATTTCCTTTGATACCATCCCAAGATTTACATCATTTTCTTTAAACAAAATAAAACAACTTAAACCTAAATTCCTGTGATACCATCACAAGATTTACATCATTTCCTTTAAACAAAATAAAACAACTTGAAATAACATTAGTGATTTATAAGAGATGGTAAACTTTCACTTCTTTCGCATACCTTTGGATCTTGAAATATTAACTTATTTCCTTGCCTGCAATAAAAATGAACTCATAACTAATTAATATTTACTCTTCTGTTTTCAATATATTAAAAACACAATAACATACTTTAAAATACCATACTTAATTGGGCAATAGCACCACATAAACAAAAGCGTTCAGACTTTGATAAAAAAAATACCCGTCTCCTTCGGAGTTCGGTGGAATAAGGAAAGGTAAAGTTAATGTGAAGCGACTTTCTACTCTCACCAACTCCTAATATTTATTTTTTTCAGAGTTAATTAGGCATTCAAAGCTTCAAATTTATCCTTTGACTAAGCAATAGTGTAATGACTCCACAACGAACATTCTGATAAAGTTGAGTTGAAAGAGACTACTTTCATTAATATTAAACTGACATCCACAAATATGAGCTATTATCTTGTCGGAGAATCTTTGACACATTATTTTTCAATAGATGTTTTTATTTTTGTCAGTGTTTTCTGTAAAAGGTTTTGGATTTTTTTAATTAGTTATTTGTTGTTTATTGTGTATTTTATTCAAAACAAATTATTTGATTAAAACAATTATATATATATATATATATATATATATATATATATATAAATTAAGAAAAATCCATCTTACCTATTAGTAAATAAAATTAATAAATACCTAACCTCAAATTTTTTAAAAATTTATTTTTTTTATAGAATCATCAAAGATCACCATACAATTGAAAGTATATCAATAAAATCACAAAAAATAAGAGTGCTTTTATCAACCATACGTCTTTAATAATAATGAAAATTTATATAATATTAAGTTTGCGATCTCCGCAATTCAAAATAGAATCTGAAATCGATGGCCATGCCCACTCGAGCTCAGTCAAGAATTTCTTCCGTCATATACACGTCATTCCACTCATATCCACGTCAGCCTTTGTGAGTCTTGTACGTCGATCGCATGTGACCACGCGGAAGATAAATGGGCTAACTGTTTCACTCGTTTTGGATACGAAAACCTTGAGAGTTCCCGTCAGATGACGGCAGCGGCTATGATTTCCCGTCATTTACGTTTCTTGACGGAGTAAAATATATATGAGTTTGTGCGAATCGCTGCATTTTTAGAGCACGGATTTGCTTCCTTCGTAACTTGAACTCAGGAAGTCACGAGATCGAAACCGTTCCATATTAATCTCGGGTAACATCCCAAGTCTCTAGCTGCAAAATCTTTAGCTAATGGAATTTTATTTTACATTTTCCTTATTTCCCGTTAAATTTATCATCGTTATTTGTTTAGTTTTTTATCAATTCGAGTAGGATCTGAATTCTAGCTCATAAGAATGGAGCGTTCGAGTAGGATCTGAATTCTAGCTCATAAGAATGGAGCGTTCGAGTAGTATCTGAATTCTTGCACATATGAATGAGCTCCAGTATGAATAATTTGTTACATTTTAATTTGTAAGAATAGCCGTGATAAAATTTCATGTTTTTGTACTTAGACGCCAGTAATAAAGATGTAAATCAGCTGAGTGAATGAACGAACCTTTACTGTAAATTTGACAGCATTTTAGCATTTTAGCATTTAGCAGTAATATTTGTGAAAGGCCTTCGATTCAAGGGAAAGAACTCGCCTGTTTTTCTGTTTTACCCCTTTAGAACGGCAAAAACGGTGCAAATTAGGGTAATGACTGTTTCTTTGATACGGAGCCGTCAAAATTTCTAGATTTAGCTGTTACTTACACTGTATTTTTTCTGTTAAGAAATTCTGTTAGTGTTAGTCGAACTAAATATAAATTTCATCAAAACATATGGAGACCAACCTTTTAACGATTCTACAAATTTGTTCAGAATAATGTGTATTTGTTTCTGTGAGGTTGCTTTGCGCAGGCACGTGTCCCTTAGATTAGAGTTGACTACACTTCTGCATTTATAGCCCAGGACTCAGGAGAGTCAGGAGCGTCATAGGCAGGGATTGTTATGGAGCAGTGAGTACTACTATACTGTAAATTCTTGGATGGTCAGTTTTCGAGAGACATTAGAATTTAGGAGATTAGAGTTGCCTGTACTTCTGCATCTATAGCCCAGTAGCACTCCGCAGTGAGTAGTACTGTACTGTGAATTCTTGGATCGTGATTCGTGACAAAACTAAGGAATCAGGCTTACTGGTTTTAATACAATGTGACATAGTCACATACCTCATTTAGATTCTTGGATTGTGACAAAAACTAGGAAAAGGAATCAGGAATCGGATTACTGGTTTTGATACAATGTGACATAATGTAAGGCTTCCACATTCATTTCCGTGACCTGACTTTCTATCATGATGGCTTCTACAATCATTTGGAGTTAGCTTTCCACCCGACCATTTGCACCCAGGGATGGAATTTGACGGGTAAATGCCCGTCATGGGTGAATTTACCCATCAAATACAGGTAAGAATTTACCCATCAAATACAGGTAAGATTTTAGAGAAACCGTCAAAATCTAACTTAGAATATCAAAAAACTTTTCAAATTTTGGTAATTACAGCAATTTAGACGATTTTGACGGGTATCCACCATTTGAAATTCCTACCATGTTTGCACCAATGGGACGAACAGCACCCGACCATTTGCACCAATGAGACGAACAGCAATGCGTGATGTGAAAGTTCACGCGAGCCAAGTCGTCAGATTGGTGCAAAAGGTGGGGTGGAAAGGTAACTCCCAATCATTTGAGTGACCTGACTTTCTCCTTACAACTCATAATGGAAGAAGGCTTCTATATTCATTTCCCTGACCTGACTTTGACTTTCTACTTATAGCAACAAATTAATTAATTTATATTATTTGTAATATAATTTAAAGATATTGGGGGTAGGGTTACTTATTGATCTGTTGTGATAAAGTTCAAAAGATAGATGATCTCTGACATAGAGACTCATCTTAATGCATTTTAGGAAGTTTTTGCTAAGTCACAAATTATTAGTATATTTGACTTACACGGTTGTTAAATATACTTTTAGGAAATTGTTATTATCATGATTTTAAAAAATATATATTTTAATAAATAATATAATTTAAAAATATATTTTAATATTATGACAATTAAAAATATAATTTAAATCTACGATTTAATATAAACATTTATTCCTTATGAATTAAAATAATCTATGTCAGATATATGTGTTCAGGAAATTCATAGTCCGCCATTCTCTAAATATATGAACGAAATAAAAAAATGTGTTCATATTCATAATCCACGATTCTTTGAATATATGAACAAAATAGAAAGATGTAATCAGGAGATTTATTTTCAGACTTGCATAACCACAATCTCCTTCTCAACACTTCCCATATTCTTTTCAAACAACTAAATCATTAAAATAAATCTCTTTTTCAACACTCCCATATTCTTTTCAAACAACTAAATCATTTTTAATGTTAAAATACTAAAATAATATTAGGTACTTAAAAATGTTAAGTACCCTCGTGAATGAGATGGACGAAGAATGCTCGAGGAAGCATTGACGAATTTTCTAATCTCACCCACCATCGGGAGCGGGGTGCTGCGGGGATGCGGAATGCTGGAGGGAGCACTCACGAATTTTCTAATCTCACCCACCCAGATTTAAAACTTAAAAGCAAACTGATCATTCACACCTAATGTATGCAAGATAGCTATGCCACGGTAGTGATCCCTACTTTGCCCACTTTTTAAAATTGAGGTGTTAATATTGCCATCCAAAAACAATGATGAAAAGGGCTATGCACCAACTGTTTCGAGGTTAAAATTTGATTATATATTAAAAGTTAATTTACGGTGAGTCTCTTGATTAATGTGATACCCTTTCTTTGATATTAAGATCGATAAATGTAGTAATTATTCAATTTAATATATTTTTTTAAATTGTTCATGTGATGTTCAATTGCTTACGAATAAAATAAATAGTTGGAATATAATACATTTTATATTCCAAGGATAGGAACGTGGTAAAGTGAACGTGATAAATTTGAACTCGATAAATTTTATATTGTAAAGTAGTAATTTAAAATTTCTATGGTTTTAATATCATTATGGGAATCTGGGAACATGAGAAGTGTTATTTAATTTAATATTTATATTTAAATTGTTTAGGTGAGATTTGATTTTATGTAATCAAAATATAATAAATATTATATTGAATATAATAAATTACGATAGTTTAAAAGTAACGCTTTAAAAAATGACTATCTAATCATAATAAATATTATAATGTAAATAAGTGTTATTTAATTTAATATTTATATTTAAATTGTTTAGGTGAGATTTGATTTTATGTAATCAAAATATAATAAATATTATATTGAATATAATAAATTACGATAGTTTAAAAGTAACACTTTAAAAATTGACTATCTAATCATAATAAATATTATAATGTAAAGGAGTAGTTTAAAATTTGGATTGAAAATTATATTTTATATGTTTTTGAATAAAAACCCATTTTTTAAAAATATTTTTATTTTTAATTTATTATAAATTTCAATTTTTAATCTATATTTATATAGTTTAAATATTATAAAAAAATTAATAAACTAAGATAAAAATATTATTATTTTAAATATGTTATATTAATAATTAAAGCAAGATTTCACAACCACGGGCCACGAATTTCTCGTCAAATGACGGCGGTCAGGATCAACGGTCAATCACGGCTTTTGATCTATATGTATAGAACTTTGTGAATCGCTGTTGTTCCGAGAACGAACCTGCTAAATTTGGATCTTGAATTCAGGAATTCCCAAGATCGATCGAAACTGATTGAGATTAATCTCGGGTAACTTTCAAGCCTTTAGTTTCCGAGGATTTATTCTACGTTTTCCTTGTAAATGTATCCCCTTTATTTCTCTGGCTCATTTCCAGTAAAGTGTGAGAGTAAGAACATTAAAGATGAAAATCACTTCCTCTTAGAGTGCCCTGCGTACACCCACATTAGATCCCAGTTTCATAATTTTTGTTGCAATACCGACTTTTCTAGCCTTTTAGCCTATCAAAATTATAGTAAGCTCGGGACGCTTCTTTCCAAGCTCTTTGAGCATAGAAATATAACTTTAAAGCAAACTAATTAATTCTCTTCTTTAGGTCCGATAGACCAAAGTTTGGTCTCAGGGGACGTTAACCATCATCATCATCATCATGAATTTTAGCACAGTAAAATGAGCTCGTGATTGGATAAATGCTTACATTTTATTTGCATTTGCAGCCTTGAGGAATTTCTTGCTACAGAACGAGTTAATTTATCTATGAAATTCTAAATATTTTAAATATAATTTCAGTGGATATATTATCTTTTATAATATTTAATTAATTTTTTTTACATATGTGTCAACTCTAAGATGACCACACAACGACTTACAGATGTGGCTTCACTGGTTTGTAGAATGAGCCTCTTAGATGTAATAATGAAATAAATTTGGGTTTTGTTATATATATGTGTGGATAATTTTAAATGGATATCCATGAAATAAATTGGGGTTATATATAAGTTGGAATGTCTAAGTGGCCAGACAAGTAGAGAATATGTAGAGACAATGATAGACCAGCAGAATTAGGTGTTAAAACACAATGTTCCAATACACACACACAATCTAATGTGACTCTTGGTTTCATATTACAAGTTGTCTCTGGACTCCAAGGTGACTCTTCATATTCACCTAACCCTAACATATTAGGTTTCCAACAATCCCCCCACCCCTTAATCCAAAGAGGTGTATGTGAGTCTAAGCATAGAGTTGAAAACTGGAGAAGGAATGTTGCAAATGGCTGAAGGTGCTCTATAAATCAAAAGGTAATATAAGATAATGTCTTATACTAATGGGTGGTTTGAGGATGACCACAAACTTTGGAACTTGGTACTCACTTTAGTATTGGCTCAATAGTTTCCTCTGGAACTTAGCTCTAAATCAGCTTCTGGCTCATCGATTCCTCCTCGAACTTGGCTCGAAGGCTTGGTGGTTCAATCTAGAAAATGGCGGTTTAAGGACCACCACAAACTGATGTCTAACATAAGCAACAGAGGTTGTTGTCTTTTATTAAATGGTTGGTTTTAGGATGACCACAAACCAAATCATGCTCAAGTGGAGCATGGCTCTAACTATCGCTACAACTCTCAATATGTTTAGGTGGAACTTGCTCAAGGCTCTATCAACTGGCACAAAGTCATAGACATGGCTCATGCATTGGTTCAAGCTCGCTTGTACTCCCACACTTGTTTTTTATTATCATTCAATCCCCCTTATCGGGAACAAGGTGAGGAGAAGAAAATCTCTTACCTACAAGATGTGTCATTACTTGATAAATAACTCTTCGGTATAACATATATATCTTCTTGGTTGTTGATGACCATTGCCAAGAAGCAATCCACCCATAGTGAATCTTCTCTCTTACAGGTTTCTTTATTACGAAGAATCTTCCTAAAGAATGAGTATGCTTTCCACAATGCTTACAATGATGGAGATAAAAACACTGATCTTCCATGTGGCCAACTCTATGACAATGTTGGCATTTCAAAATGTGATGCAAATTTGAAACATGTGAAGGTGAACTTTTTTGATGGAATCCAACACTATGGAACTGAATAGGTTTAGAATAATATAGAATGTGAAAAGCCACTTCCTTGTCGTATCCAAGACCAGTTCTATGTTTGTTGTGGTTGGCTTATTCTCAGGGTTTAATAATGGGCTTGAGAAGTGCAAGCAAAATCTCCATATCAAAAACTTAATCTTCATTTTTATTTGAAATGACATCACCGATTTGTTTATATGCAACTGAATGTGCAGGTTGTTGATTCTTCTGAACTGAAATAGGTTCAGAATGTTGATTCTTTTGTTGTATTTTCTCACATTGCAGTTGTGATTCAAGTTGAAGAAGTTTAACTATCTCTTGTGAATATTCTAGACAAGTTCAAACTAATTGTAGAGTTTTCTTGCTAATTGAGATTATGTTGCCAACATCGGTGAGTATTAGAGTGTTCGGTAACTATAAAGTTTCTATTTTGAGACATTTGAAAGATTATCTAAGACCTGTGAGGGATTCTTGCAATTCCACCCTTTCACAACAAGACTCAACAACTAAGACTCCAACTCAGAAAATGAAAGAATGACAGATTCTACCGAACTTTGCACCAAATTACAACTCAACTCAACTCACAAAAAACAATTGCAAGTACAATTGAACTTACAAAAAATGACAGTTTGCAAGTTACACATAATGTTACATTGGTGAATGGTTTACCTCTGCATAGATTTAAGTCTCTGCAATCACAAGTACATTGAGGTCATGCCTCTTCAACTGTTATCTAAACTTGAATGCTTTGATGTGGTGTGAAGGCTACTGAAACATGCATGCCTCTATACACAACCCATAAATTAATATATTTATGCTACAATCCTCAAGATCTTTGTAGCAACAATCTCTGCAAATAATAATCTCTGAAACAATTACTTCTACAATACACTTTTGTGAAGCCCTGATAGAACACTGCAATGCAAGTAGCTCTGGAATATGCAACAAGCTTATAATAAAAGAAGCTCTTCAATCAACTTTGCAATACAATAACCAACTTTGCAATACAATACGCTATGTTATAGTCTTATAAGACAATCTCTGAAATAGTGTACAAGACAACCTCTATGAGTATGCACAAGCTACACTATAGTGAATTACAACTCAATTTTTGTAGTGCAATGAAGTCTTTGTAACGCAATCTACAATAATACAAAAGTTTGTACAATGTGCTTTAGAGGATATAAATGAAACCTTTGGATGACATACAAAAAATCTAATAATGGATAGCTTCTCTAGGAAAATGCTCTAAAACTCCCACAAGCGAGAAGGTTGTTGAGTAAAGAATATCCCTTACCCCCAAAAAGAGGATGTGTCTGGAAGCATTGAACTAGGTCCTAAAAGAAGGGGACATGATGAACTGGTGTGATTGTGTAAGAACAATGTTGACTGGGGTTTGTGCGAATATAGTGTTGTGTGAATTAATAAATCGTATATGGCTAGCCGGGTTAAGCTCAAACCTCTCGATATTTGAAATCTAGTAGGCACAGGTAATACTTGCACAGTAATCCATCCGAGGGAGGAGTTGAAGAGACACCAATGGAAATATGCATAACATCAATAGAGAATCTAATGAAGAGAAACCAATAGATAACTATGGTATCTGTTATGTTTAGGGTTTTCGTGAAGAGACCCTATGCAATTTTCTCCTCAAACCTTTATATTGATTATTGTATATATAAATGCATGGATTTTTCAAAGCTCAAAGAATTAAAATCTCACAGAAGTAAAATGAATGGACCCTAGCCCCCAACTTCAAGCCTAACAATTCATGAAGAGGGTTGAAGCAGGTTCCCAAGTGTCACAACATGGCGTGAATGGTGCATGAATGGGAGTAATCGAGAATGGAAGCATGTGGAGAGTGATACCAAGGACCACCTATTTTGTTGTGAATTGCCCCAATTATCCTTCTTCCATTTCTCGAGCTATTGAAACCCTCAAAGGTACCGACAAAATTGCTAAGGCACAATCTTCAGATACCAATTATATTGAGCTTAGATTTCGCTCAGAAGATCCTTATTCTCATCTTGCATTTGGGGAGAGATTGAAATGCCAACAAGCGAAGAACTAATAGTTGATCTAGTTGTAAGAGTTGATCATGCATGCACTTTTGATGGAATGGTAGACGGTTAGTATGTATTGGCTACTCATGTTGATTCCCTTAATTTGGCCTTGACTTTGAGATAAAAGAATTTCCGCAAAATATTAATTGGGAAAGCTACCTCACGGATTAGAGAGAAAACACATTGTCTGAAACAAGTGCTTCTATACACATAGATGAAATGATGTTATGCGCAATTAAAACACGGGAGTGAATACTATAACACAGTAACCCCCACACACAAGTAACAATGGATTATGGTTTGTAGAGGGAAAAAATGCCACACTATACACGAGGGAAATTGGAGTTATTAATTCAAAGGATGCCAAGGAAATGTATGAGACATTTTGGCAACCGACACAATTGAGTGCAGGCATACTTAGCTAGAAAAACACCACAAGAATGTTTCTGGCAGGGTAAAACCTGAGTGCTTTGATACCACTATTGGAATGCCTAGGTGGGAAAACAAGCATAGATTAGACACATACAATAATAGGCAAGCAAAATTAAGCGTTAAAGCACAATATTTCATCAAGAATGTATAAATATAAATTCAATCTAATGTGACACTTAGATTTGTACTCCAAATTGTCTTGAACTTCAAGGTGACTCTTCATATTCACCTAACCTTAATTTATTAAGTTTCCAACAAAACCTACCATATTCATCAACCTAATTTCTATTCATACAATCTTAAAATTTATATAATTTCCTTTAAACAAAATAAAACAACTAGAAATAACCTTGATGATTTATAAGAGATGGTAAACTTTCACTTCTTTCTAATACCTTTGGATCTTGAAATATTAACTTATTTCATTGCTTCCAATAAAAATGAACTCATAACTAATTAAAATTTACTCTTATTTTTTCAATATATTAAAAACAATTTAACACAATAACATACTTTATTGGGCAATGGCACCACATAAACAAAAGCGTTTAGACTTTGATAATAAAAATAACCGTCTCCTCCGGAATTAGGTGGAATAAGGAAAGGTGAGGTAAATGTGAAGCGACTTTCTACTCTTACCAACTCCTCTTAGGAATTCAAAGCAAACTTCAAATTTATCCTTTGACTAAGCGATAGTGTCTAACCCCACATCGAACATTCTGATAAAGTTGAGTTGAAAGAGGACTACTTTCATTCTTAATATTAAAGTGAAATCCACAAATATGAGCTATTATCTTGTCGGAGAATATTATCATGTCGGAGAATATTTGACGGCAGCGGCTATGATTTCCCGTCATTCACGTTTCTTGACGGAGTAAAATATATATGAGTTTGTGCGAATCGCTGCGTTTTTTGAGCACGGATTTGCTTCCTTCGTAACTTGAACTCAGGAAGTCGCGAGATCGAAACCGTTCCATATTAATCTCGGGTAACATCCCAAGTCTCTAGCTGCAAAATCTTTAGCTAATTGAATTTTATCTTACATTTTCCTTATTTCCAGTTAAATCTATCATCGTTATTTGTCTAGTTTTTTTTCAATTCGAGTAGGATCTGAATTCTAACACTTAAGAATGGAGCGTTCGAGTAGGATCTGAATTCTAGCACATAAGAATGAGCTCCAGTATGAATAATTTGTTACATTTTAATTTGTAAGAATAGCCGTGATAAAATTTCATGTTTGTTTACTTAGACGGCAGTAATAATGATGTAAAACCGTTGAGTGAATGAACGAACCTTTACTGTAAATTTGACATTTTTTTTAGCATTTAGCATTTACTGTTTTTTTTTTTTTTTGGCGTCGATGTGTTCTGTAAAAGGTTTTGGATTTTTCCAGTTAGTTATTTATTATTTATTGTGTATTTTATTCAATATTTTTATTTGATTAAAACAATTATATATATAAATTAAGTAAAATCCATTTTGCTTAATAGTAAATAAAATTAACAAATACATAACCTCAAATTTTTAATAATTTTTTTTTTAATAAAATCATCAAAGCTCACTATACGATTGAAAGTATATCATCAAAATGAGTAAAAAATAATAGTGCTTTTATCAACCATACGTCTTTAATAATAATGAAAATTTATATAATATTAAGTTTGCGATCTCCCCAATCCAAAATAGAATCTGAAATCGATGGCCACTAAGAGCCCAGTCAAATATTTCTTCCGTCACATACACGTCATTCGGCTCATGTCCACGTCAGCCTTTGTGAGTCTTGTAGGTCGATCGCATGTGACCACGCGGAAGATAAATGAGCTAACTGTTTCACTCGTTTTGGATACGAAAACCTTTTGATTTTCCGTCAGATGACGACAGCGGCTATGATTTCCGGTCATTCACGTTTCTTGACGGAGCAAACTATATATGAGTTTGTGCGAATCGCTGCATTTTTTGAGCACGAATTTGCTTTCTTCGTAACTTGAACTCAGGAAGTCGCGAGATCGAAACCGTTTCATATTAATCTCGGCTAACATCCCAAGTCTCTAGCTGCAAAATCTTTAGCTAATTGAATTTTATTTTACATTTTCCTTATTTCCAGTTAAATTTATCATCGTTATTTGTCTAGTTTTTTTTTCAATTCGAGTAGGATCTGAATTCTAACACATAAGAATAGAGCGTTCGAGTAGGATCTGAATTCTAGCACATAAGAATGAGCTCCAGTATGAATAATTTGTTACATTTTAATTTGTAAGAATAGCCGTGATAAAATATCATGCTTTTTAACTTGGACGGCAGTAATAAAGATGTAAATCCGCTGAGTGAATGAACGAACCTTTACTGTAAATTTGACAGTTTTTTAGTATTTAGCGATTCAAACAGCAGTAATATTTGTGAAAGGCCTTCAATTCAAGGGAAAGAACTCGCGTGTTTTTCTGTTTTACCCCTTTAGAACGGCAAAAACGGTGCAAATTAGGGTAATGCTGTTTCTTTCATCAGGAGCCGTCAAAATTTCTAGATTTAGCTGTTACTTACCCTGTATTTTTTCTGTTAAGAAATTCTGTTAGTGTTAGTTGAACTAAATATAAATTTCATCAAAACATATGGTTACCAACCTTTTAACGATTCTACAAATTTGTTCAGGATAGTGTATTTGTTTCCTGTGACTCTGTAGGTTGCTTGGTGCGGGCACGTGTCCCTTAGATTAGAGTTGGCTACACTTCTGCATTTATAGACCAGGACTCAGGAGTGTCATAGGCAGGGATTGGAATGGAGAACTGAGCAGTGAGTACTACTATACTGTATATTCTTGGATGGTCAGTTAAACAGTTTTCGAGAGACATTGGGTCCTTAAGGGTAGGAATTTCAAATGGCAGACACCCGTCAAAATTGCCCGTAACTACCAAAATTTGAAAGGTTTTTTATATTCTAAGTCAGATTTTGACGGTTTCTCTAAAATCTTAGCTGTATTTGACGGGTAAATTGGCCCATGACGGGCATTTACCCGTCAAATTTCATCCCCAGGAGATTAGAGTGGCATGTACTTCTGCATCTATAGCTCAGGAGTGTCAGAGGCACGGATTGGAAAGGAGCACTCCGCAGTGAGTAGTACTGTACTGTGAATTCTTGGATCGTGACAAAAATTAGGAATCAGGCTTACTGGTTTTGATACAATGTGACATACCTAATGTAAATTCTTGGATTGTGACAAAAACTAGGAATCAGGATTACTGGTTTTGATGCAATGTGAAATAACGTAAGGCTTCCACATTCATTTCCGTGACCTGACTTTCTATTATGAAGGCTTCTACAATCATTTCCGTGACCTGACTTTCTGCTTATTCTACAATCATTTTCGTGACCTGACTTTCTACTGACAACTCATGGTGGAAGTTAACAGGGTACATCATCAAGAAATAACAGCATATCCAATAAATGGATTCTGACACCTATCCAAGAGTTCATGGAGCAGGATAAGCGTTCACCAAATCGCCCCCGACTCGCCGGAATCCGGCAGATAAATTTTGGTGAAAATCATACTTTCCAGGATTTAAATCGTAATTTTAATCATCTGGGTAGTTTTAAAATGCCCGATTTAGTGTAGGAAGGACTCATAAGATTAGTGGAATTCCAAAATAACGAAATAAACAATTTCACAACAAACATTTGACTGATTTTAATCAAAAATCGGCCGGAAAAACGGGGCGATTTGGTGAACGCTTATCCCACGCGAGAGTTCATAGGCAGAACTTACAAATATATGTGCTCCCTCACTCATCAGCAACTATCAATATATGTCTTTCATACTAACCAAATATGTCTCTAAGAGAAAATATAGAGAGCCGAGAGACATTATCCAAGTCAGAGCTTTGGGGAGGGAGAAAGAATAGTCACGCAAAGGTGACATCACAGCAAACTGAAACTTTACAGAAGTGTATGCCATACTCAAATGGAACTAGTGGGCCATAAGAAACAGAGCAAAGCTCTTTAAAAAAGTTGTAGTGCTACTTCCCCAGAAACTTCACCTTCACTAAATTCAGTGAAGGTAAGATGGTTTGAGGCCAATTTGAACCCTTCCTAGGATAATGAATCTGCCCTCTCATTATGTTCCCTATAGACATGTTTAAACTCCACAGATGTAAAGAATGCCATGAGCTTCCTAATGTTGACACACCATGCCTCTAAGCTCACAATAGAGAGAGAAGATACTTCCCTTGCCCAGTTTATAACGACTAAGGAGTCTCCAAAGATATGTAAATAGGGCAGCCCTATTGCAATGAACAATAATGCCCAAAGAGCTAACAGTTTAGCTCGGGTATTTGTACTACATCCACAACCCAGTTTGATAGAGATATAATGCTGTTCATTAATCCAAATACAGACCCCCGCACCCCCAGCTGATTTAGCGGCAGCTCCATCGAAAAAGGCCATGGGAAATAATCTATGTTGCTAGGAAACGTGGGTACGGGTACGGGTACGGCACTTTTTGAAACAGGGTACTTCGATACGTCGGGGTACTATATATATATATATATAATATATATAATTATTAATAATATATATATAATATATAATATATATTAAAAATAAAACTGAAACATGTCACAGTCACATAACTCACATGATACATCATGATCCTATTTTAGATAACATTAACCTGCTTTAAAAAAGCAAATAGACAACGCAGAAGATCTATTTTATCTCCACTAAATAATCTTGAATTAATTCGGTATTATAATATATGTTATTGTGTGATAAAAAGATACAAAACAAGAGACTTCCTTTCTTATTCTTTGTTTCCACTACATACACGTATCAATACAACTCAAGTGTGCATTTCTATAATTGTGGGAAAACAATAGTAGGATACAATGATAAAGGGATCTTATATATATATATATAACCTAGATGCGGGTTAGACGATCTCGAGAGGACACTCGTCATCATGAACAAGAGGATAAATGGCAGGACAATTGGTAGCCTGCATGTGCCACCTGCTATGGTTATGATAGGTCAAATAGCCGTATGGTTGAACACGGGCAGTGATTGGGTGTGTAAGATACATCTCCAACCATGCAAGGGTAATACGATGGATATGGTAGTTATGGCAGAGCGCAGAACAAGGGCTCGACCAGCTGGAACAGCAACTTGGCAGCTGGCTATGCATTAACCGGCTCAATACGACCTCAGCAGATGATGAAGTCAAAGTACGATCACTCAAGGTTGGGCATCATTCAGCTACGAGGGAATCTGATTGTGACTATGCCAAGGATCTGAAGCACGATGCCATAATGGTGAAGTCACAGGACCTTTCAGTGTCGCCCTTGACTGGTACATGGAAACAAAGAAGGAGCATGTGCTAATGATTTTGAGCATTACTCTTTAACACGAAGGTTAAAACTTAACAAACAGCATCAAATTTGTAAACCATCGTACCTCAGACGTACCCAAAATCGGGGTACGCCGTACCATTTCCTGCAAACGTACCCAATTTTTTTTTTACCGCGTACCCGGTACGGCAACATTGTTCATGGTACGTGAGGGTACGTCTGGGTACGTACCATTGCCGTACCCAAGTACCCGATATCGGTACGTGTACCCGACCCTTGGGTACGCGTACCCATGCAACACAGGAAATAATTTATCTGGTGGTTCCCAATGTTCCTGATTTTGGTTCCCTTTTTCTGAGGCCTCTGGTAAGCTGCAATATCAAACATGATAATGTGACAAAGTCTGAAAATATTTGGAGCTATGTCCTAAAAAATGTAGTTGTTTCTAGTCTCCCACAAATTCCAAATGAAGAAGATAGGTAGATAAAGAAGTTTCCCATCCATAGAGAATCAACTAGTGAGGTTTTCTAAAAGTGATGACTATGTCCAGGTCAGATGCACAAGAAAAATTCTTTCTAAGTTGATAATAACCTCAAGAGTAAAAATGCAATCAACAAACAAATGATCAACCGATTCAGCACTTGTCTTGCAGAGGCAACATCTGTTTGGGCCGAGCCATCCTTTCCTACATAGGTTGTCCCAGGTATTTATTTTCCCATTTAAAGCCTGCCAAATAAAGCACTTTATTTTCTAAGGGATATTGTATTTCCAAACTTGTGTGAGAATGCCATGATTTGACAGGGGCAGATTTGAAGAAACTATGAGCTCATATGCGTTTCTCGCAGATACCATACCATATTTTTTTATCATACATCCAGAGAAGACAGTCTTTTGTGTTCCTTAACTTGATTCCATCGTGAGTAAGGCCCTTTATAAAGGTTGTCCATTGGTCTGCCCATTCACCCCCAATATCTAAGTCATATGTCGTGTATCAAGGATTAAGTCCAAGAGAATCTCCAACCTATTTCTGAGCATAGGCAAGATTAGAAATTCTATAGTCAGATAGATATTCCCTTAGGCCCTCAGAGAGGATATATAAAGAATCAAGACCAGCTATAGGATCCACACCCAGATGGATTTTCATCCCATTACCCACCTTCCAACCAAGCTTGCATGTAATCCAGGACATAATTCTAATGAGGTCGTTCCACAAAAACAAAGTTCCATTGACAGAGAATACTCGAGATTTTATCCAATCCTCCAGGGGTCTATTCTTTAAATATTTAAGTGTTATGATATGGCTCCATATACCTTTCCCTATCAAAAGTTGCCACATACTTTTCAACCTGAGGGATATCTCGAACCATTCTAAGTTCTTAATGTCCCAACCTCCAAATTCTATAGGAGATGAAATAGCTTTCCAATTAGCCAGGTGAGTTCTCTGATGACCATCTATGTTCCCCCAGGGGAAGGAAAAGATGGAACTCCTCAAAATGTTCAGAATAGACCTGGGACAACGGGCCAAGGCAAACCAATACACAGTTAAACCAGTGAGAACTAATTTGATGAGTACAACCCTGCCACCAAGTGAGAATAGCCTGTAGGTCCAATTTTTTTATCTTACTTTCAAACAATTCCTCCATCCATCTCTAGTCCAAGGATCGGTACCCCAAGGGTTTGAGGCGATATCCCAAGTATTTGAAACCTGTAGAGATAGGAACCATGTTGTATGGGAGGAGAGTAGAGATTTGTCTCCTCATGTCTTCATCGACATCATTGTAAAGGAAGGAAGACTTTTCCTTGCTGACTGACATGCCCGTAGCTGAACAAAATAAATCCAGAGCTTCTTTATAAGCTCCCCATTCACTAACAGTACCAATACCAAATAAAATCACACCATCAAAAACTAATAGGTGTGTTATAGACAGATTTTGAGAATACTGAAAACCTTTGATGTGTCCCTTCTTCTGAGCATCCATAATGATCCTACTGAGACTTTCAATGATCAGAATGAACAATAATGGCGATAAGGGGCAGCCTTGACGGATCCCCCTAGAAGCTGGGAAAAAATTAGAGGGAGTCCCATTAACTAAGACAACAAAACATGAGTTACTTACACACCCCATAATCCAGTTCACACCTTCCAAAGGAATTCCAATTGGCAAGAGGATCAGTCTCATAAATGTCCAATTTACCCTATCAAAGGCCTTGACTAAATCAAGCTTTAGAACCAGTACTTTGGAATTCTTGGATTTAATAGAGTAGGACCTCCTGAGTAATGCCAACCGGTTCTGTAATCTGTCTATCTTTCAAGAAGCCAAATTGTTGAGCTGAGAAACACTGTTCAGTAAGGGCTTCAGACGAAGAGCTGTTATTTTTGAGATGACCTTGTATACTAGGTTACACAACGATATGGGGTGAAAGTCAGCAAAGATGTTAGGATTTTCACACTTGGGGATCAGAGTAAAAAAAGTAGAGTTTCTAGCCCCAGGTACTTTCCCTTCAGTTCTAGCTTGTTCAGCAACATTACATAAATCCTCGCCAATTAGGTCAAAAAATGCCAGGAAGAATTCAACCGGACATCCATTAGGGGGCCCGGGATTTTATCCTTCTTAAACCCCTTTAGTACTACTTCAACTTCCTGCAGAGAAATAGGCCTCATAAAACATTCTATATCCAAGTCCTGAGAAAAGGTGGGGAAGAGTCTAACCACCTTAATTTGATCAACAATATTTGTTCCCCCATCATCCTCAAATAATTCACTAAAGTGTTGTTTACCCAGCGCCTTAAGAGAAGAGTCCTCTGAAACCAAGTTACCCTCCTTATCATGGAGAGACCATATAGCTTTAGAGTTCCTTCCGGCCGAAGCAAAGGCATGAAAAAACTTGGTATTTGCATCCCCCTCATTGATCCATAGCACTCTACTCTTAAGTCTCTGGGTGGTAACCTCATGGGCCAAGTATTTATCTTTTTTAACTTTGAGCACTCTCAACTTGTCAGCATCTGTAGCTGAGAGCAAACCAGAGTCAATAAGGAGGATTGCAGAGATCTCAACATTTATATCCATTATCAATTGTTTCCTATAACACTTTTTGTTTCTTTCCCGGGATTTTATTGCACCTTTGAGTCTACCAAGCTTAAGAGAGAGGCCTTCCATATGGTTAGCAGGCTCAAGTGACAAAGGGTCATTCCAAGAGGAGGTTAAAAGAGAGGCAAGACCATCTTCCAAGAGCCAGGCTCTATTAAATTTAAAGGGGTAGCACTAAGCAACAAGTTTCAGACCCCACTCCAAGCAAATGGGATAGTGGTCAGGAACTTCTGAGGGTGTGGCCCGGGATCTATAACAGGAAAGCAAAGGGAGAAGATGATCAGAAATCAAGAAACGATCTAGTCTTTTACTAATACCAGTGTTTCCTACACGACCATTCCTCCAAGTAGGGTAGGGGTTACTCATAGTGAGGTCAACCAGATGATTGCTGGAGATAAGTTGGAAAAAGTAAGAAGCCAGAGGGTCATGCTTGGATTTAGTACCCCAAACTTAAGAGGAAGAGATCGTGAAGTTAAGGTCTACAACCAGGAGGAGACTAGGTAAAGTAAAAAACCCTCCAATCAAAAATTTATCCCAAAACACAGTGCGGTTGGCATAGGGCCCATAGCAGTTTATAATGGAGAAGACCTCATATATACCTTTGATACTTTCTACTTACAACTCATAGCACCCAACACCAAACTAGCCTACCTAGTTTATTTATATTATTTGTAATATAATTTTAATAAATAATATAATATAATTTAAAGCTACAATTTAATATAAACATTTCTTCATTATGACTTAAAATCAAGTGTGTGAGAGAAGTGTTCAGCTGGATATATGAAGAACATAAAAAGATGTGTTCAGAAGATTCATTTTGAGACTTACATAATGGGCACCATTGAGATCCAAACCAAAATATCTTTTTTAACACTTTCCATATTGACACCTTATCATCATGGAGCATGAGCAAAAAAAAACAGTTTGATTTTGAGTGGGAAATGAATCTTCCAAAAGAGCAGAGTTCCACCAAGGTGGATCTGGTCGATCCTCTTCTTTCCTGAGATCTTGATATCCCAACATGGGGAGATATACACCTCCTTCAAGATTTTTGGGCCAAACAAGTTTATCAACCGTGTCAACAATTTTGATATTGGAATCATGAAGATTATTTATATACGAGTCCCAGATGCCGATGTCCCCATTTGAAAAACCCAAGTCCCCAACCTTCAGCCAATACTGCTACAAAGGAGAAGTGTGTTGAATATCATTGATTTTTTATAAGAATCTAAAACCATGATCCTCCATATGAATAATCATATGATGTAGAACCTTGTACACATTGGAGCACCTAGTCTGCAGGTCTTGTCCAATACGAAGTCTTTGGCCATCACCAACTTTCCACATTTACCTGTCATTGATCAAATGGAATACATATATGAGATCCCGCCACATAAGGGAGATATCTTGAGTTGATTTCTGCCTTAATATGAGCCACTCCTCTGTAGAAAGGGGGCATATATATTTTTGAGTCACCACTTTTACCCACAAACCTTCGCCTTTAATGACACACTAAATGCCTTTGGCCACAAGGGTTCTTGCAAATATGAAGGAATCTTTCAAACCCCACCCACCAATCTCCTTCAACAAATCAATTTTTCCCCACGCAATCAAGGAAAAAAACCTATCATTAGCATTTCATTTCCAAAAAAAACTATAAGCAAACTTTTTGATCTTATCTAAGATACCCATAGTGACATAAGCAAGGGAGACTCAATAGACTGAGATGACCTCCAACGTAGATTTTAGTAAAATAAGTCTTCCATCGCGACTTAGCCATTTATTGCACCACGGGGTGAGCTGGTTCTCGTATTTGCTTACTAGTCACGCCCAGTCCCGACATAGATGGTCATTTGGCTTCAGAATATAACCAAGACATCACTAACCATCATGTAATTTGACAACAATGAAGTTGAATCAAGTGGAGATCCAATCAATAATTTCCCGTGTCAAATTCATATAAGAAATGGATGATTTAATGATATTTATGACCATCCTCGAAGCTTAAGAGAAATTGATTAGGATTTCTTTTCACTTGGTAATATCTCTTCTAGATCCATTTGAAAATAGCAAGATGTTGTCAACAAAAAGTAGATGGGTAATAGAGAGGCTTTCCCTAACAGAAATACCTTTTAACATACTGTTGCAATGAGCCTGAGCTAAATCTATACTAAGACCTTCCATAACAAAGATAAATAGTAATGGTGCAAGAGGACATCCTTAGCGCAAACCTCTTCCTGGATTGAAAAATATTGATGTTGATACGTTGATTAATACCGAGTATGATACATAAATGACACAAGAGAGGACCAAATCCACAAAAGCTAAATGAAAACCAACTTGGAGGAGAGTGAGGTGAATGAACAACCAGTTGACCTTGTCATATGCTTGAGAGGTCGACTTTAAGAAATATCGTAGAAATTTTCTTGATCTTAGTCGAGTGAATGACGTCCTATGTCATCCCAATGGCTTCATGGATTTGCCTACCTTTTAAAAAGACAGATTGTTCTTGAGAGAGAGAATGAGATAAAATAAGTTTCATTCCATTTTCCACCACTAGCTATCAACTTATAAATGCAGTTACATAGGGATATAGGACAAAATTCCTCCCACTTGGTCACATTATCCACTTTTGGAATGAGTTTGATGAATGTCAAATTAAAAGCAGATATGATCTTCCCAAAAACTTGGGATTCTTCTATGATAACTAGAAGATAAGATTCAAATAAGTTTATGAAACCTTTGAAAAACTCCACTGGCAAACCATACGAGCTAAGGCTTTTGTCCTCCTGAAGAGAACGAATTGCTTCTTTAACTCCCTCCAATTGGATAGCTTCCATCAACTCAACATTTTGGTCATCCTTAACAAAAGATGGCACGACAAAAGATATATTAGGCATCCGAACTATATTTGATCTAGCATCCTCCTTGTATAAATAACCAAAATATTGGATACCAGAGTTTGCAAGTTACTTGAATCTTGAGATCTCACTACCATTTGAATCCATCATTTGACCTATAGAATTGGTGTGATGGTGATGCTTTACAAAATTGTGAAAAAAATTATATTATCGTCACCATTTTTTATCCAAATCGCTCAGCTGTTAAGTTGCCAAGTCGCTTCATTCTCATCAAGAATTTGTGTCCTTCGAACCTTAAGAGTAACTACCTGTTTTTAAGATCAAGAGTTGAGAAACCATGGGGATGATCGAAGTGGATGTTATCCAGGTCAACCTCAATTCTGTTAAGTTGAGAATCCATCCTTTTTCGTTTCTCAGTTGCCCAACTAATAGAATGAGCCTTTAACCTCTTTCGATTATTTAGGATTTCGATATCGACAGTTTGAACAAGGGAAGAGTTGTACGGAACCCATAAAGACTTGACCATATTTTTGTAATCTTCATCTTCCAACCATTGAACTTGTAGGGACTAGGAGGTTTTCCTCCAGGCATCACCAAATTAATGAATATAGGAAAATGATCAAAATTTCCACCTTCGACCAATTGGCAAATGCTAACAATAGAATTAATAATTCCTTCATTCAAGAGAAGTATGTCAATGCGCTTGGAGATGCTATCCCGACTAGTTATTAAATTATACCAAGTCGGTTTGATCTTAATTAGGGGAATATCAGATAGAGAGTGTTGATCAAGTCTTCTGATAAAGTAATTCGTAAGAGGGTCCTTATGAACTTGTCCCCCATATCTCACTTTCACCAAGTGAGAAGCTTAGATCACCTCCAATAATAATACAGTCTCCCACGAACAAACTAGAGTTGAACAGTGTCTCTTAGTAGAAAACCTTGTTTTGATAAGGTCCATATAAGTTTATGAAGAGACATGGGAGTCCAAATTCCCTGGAGAAGGGGTGAATTAGTGACACAATTTCTAAACCAATTTTACTTAGTTAATTGTGTTTTGCAGATATATTAACAAATTTGAACACAACGATTTATCGTGGAACCCAATTGGGAAAAAACCACCAATACTTTGCTATTAACTGCAAAATTTGTTTTTACAATATACAATAGAAGGAAGATATTTTTTCTTCCTCTTTGGATCAACACCAACTGATGAGAATGCACCCACACCCCTATTTAGTCAGTTAGAACTGACAAGGAAGCACCTACTCCCCTGTAGGCACCAACCTGTCCTAGCTCCTCCCAGCCACCCTTTTTTCATCAATATGGAAATCTTTTGTGTTATACTCTTAATATCATGACTGCTGCTCTACTACAGTCACACTTTCTCCTCATCTCGACATACTTATAGTTCTTAAAAATATTCAATATAACTCTTCATAACCATCACACCTCTTCATAAGAAATAAATTATAAAAATGTAACAAATTTGTCATTTTTAATTTTGTTCCATTGTGAATGAATCATTCTAACCATGTATTCATGCAAAGTAACTGTCTTTGTTTTTGCAGGGATTTTACTAACTTTGGTGATCATTGAGTTTATCATTTCGTTACATCTTTTGACAAATTAGCGGTCTCGACATTCTGATGTATGTTCAATTGGTAACAAACTTGGTGATCCTCCAGACTTGGCATTATGCCAAAGACTCCAATAAAGATGGCATTCTTACTACCAACCGAAATGACGAACACACATAAGCCAGTGATCACTTCATATGACCTTGGTGTCAACAAATATATAAAAAAATTATTAATCCAACGGACTAGATCATCTCCTCAATAAATCAACGAATGTTGTCATTTCTTCCAAAAAGGTAGGGGGCCAGATAGGTCGTCCTAGGCTCCAGTTTGGTGACTACTCGTGGAGTCCAAGCACCTAGAGCCAATGCCATACCTTTTCTCTACGCGTTGAATAACCATAGTGAGGATGGCGCATATAAATCTGCACCGTTGATCACTTGATCAAACGGTTATTGAGTCTCCTGCCCGCAATTCTTCTGATTTCACCCGTCTTCATGCTCTCTTGATGCCCTCTCGAATCACATTCTTTTTGCATCTCTCAAATTGCATACACGATCCCATCTTCTCCACAAAGACCCCGCAGAATCTCATCATTCCCCTCAGATCGCTCATCTCACATGCACTTCATGCTCTTCTTTACGTATGCTTTTTATTGCTTCGTTTCCAATGATTTTCCGTTGATACCAGACGAACTCAAGTGTCCTGTAGAAATTGAATTAGCGAATCCCGAAATGGTTTCTCCAGTACTATTCCTTTTGTAATCAAATGGTGTAAACCCTCCTGATTCAAGTGTCTTGGCACCAGACACTGCAGGGCCCTGTTGAGCTTTCTTAGCCTTATCGAACCATTCATTGAAATTATCAGCCACATTGCATAATCTGGACTTGATGTGCTCAATGCAGTGGTCTTCGCCTGATTCAGACATATTAAGCTCTCCCAATTTGTCAATCAAATCTTTCTTGGCAACCTCGTATTTGTTAGCAAAGGTCCTCCCTTTCTCCAGAACAGATTGAGCCTCTTGGCGTGTTCTCATGGGCAATTTCTTCAAGCGCTCGAGACTCTATTCCATAACCTTAGATCAAAACCTCCATCTCTTTTTGTTTGAACTCCCTCCTCTTCTGAGTGGCATTCTGATTGGCAGTAGTAAACGAAGGTTGTGATGTTCTTCTGCTATTGTTGGACACCTCTCAAACCTACTATCACTTCATGTCCACTTCTGCAATCCCTTTGGGCTGAAATTTTCCCAGCCAAAGAATCTCTGTGTAAAGAATGCTTAACAGCATACTATCATATCATCATAGTTAGCAGATCATACAATTAACACCATCTGCTTTGTCATCATACTATTTTCCATCAATGCTAACCTGTATATCTGCCATATTTCCAACAAAGGAGAAAATACCTTTCTTATGGGAACTGGTAGGCAATGCATAAGTAATATCGGCTCCAATGCCAGGGTAAGTTAGCTTCTTATTCAGTAAGGAGAGTCCTTCGTCAGAAGTATGCGTTAGGGATCCTTTCTCAAATGAGTTTAGAACACCAAAATCTAACTCGAAAAATTCAAAAGAGGATGAAAATGGCAAAACCTCCCTATTTGATCACACAAGTTTTGGAATGGGAAAATTTGTATTGTATATATTCATCCCCTCTTTCTTATAGGATCCCCAATAGGAAAAATCCTTATCATTTTCTATAATGTTGAAAACCTCTCAAAAAATATTCAATGGGCCATTTTTACGAAGAGCTTTATGAGAGAAAAATGAATACTCTACCATACCTCGAAAGAGAGAGAGGTTTGAGACATTTTGCACAAAAGAGTGGAATTCCAAGGAGTGAGATGTAGTTGAGAATTCAAAATTCTATTATGGATGTTCAACAAGGTTGGGAACATGATGGTATTCTTGTCACCATCATAAATCTTCAAGTTGACATCTTCACTTAGGGTCAGTCGCATAAATCCAAGTGCCCCAAATCTTACTGTAGTACCCAAGATCTCCATTGGTCCATCAACAAAATTTGTAGAAGTGACCTGAGAAGATAGGGAGATGTTTTTCCGCTAGGTAATCTTCTGAGTAGTGGACCGGGGTTGAACAGTCTCAAAGCAAATGCCCATAAAGATGACATATATTACATTTGAAAGGAAGCCCAACATAATATAAAATCTGTGTATGAATGCAAACCCCAATGAAATAACAATATCTTCATGAAGACCATCCCTGAGGTCTAAATCAACTAAAATACGTACCATACTCATATTACTAGACTGTTTGTAGGACATATCTACAAAATGATAAGATCTAGAGCCATTCCTATGCGCCAAAATATATTCAGAGTCCATAGCTTAGAAGGCAAGCCTAGAAGCTTAACCCATATAGGATGAGAAGATAGCTTTGTTCTGAAAGCATAAAAAGGGGTCCATCTTCGAAGTTGAATAGCTGTCGAACCCAAAAACCAGACACTGTCCAGAAGCTTATGAACACCATTATAATCAGAGAGGAATACTGCTAGCCATCATTTTGCCATCGCAAGACTTCGAGGAGCGTAACCAATCACTAGTTTCCGGATATCATCCACCCATCTAAGACAAGTCTTTACACTCATGAATCTTTCTTCAAATTTTCTTACTAAGGCATGCTCAGAAAGAGTGCTAACTTCATTCATCAAAACGTCAGCTCCAAGTGCCAAGCGAATTTGAGATGGTTTACATTTGAGGACATGGCGTGTTTTGGTGTCCTTCGTACCAAAACTCCTACACTCAGATTGAACTGAGGGACATAAACTAGGATCATGCACCTTTTTCAGAGGGGAACACTTATTATGGGGAGAAACTCCAGTTCCTTCAGAAGGGTTTTTGATGCATGCAGAGGGAAAGTTCCAAAACAACCTTGGGAGTGCTACATCAAGGGGACCTTTGTGTTTCGAAGGCACAACTACAGAGGAAAAAGAAGGAGCAATAAGTTTGTCCTTAGGTAACGAAGACTGATAAGACTTCTGACCTACCGTAACACATGAAATTGTTTTTTCAACGACAAACTTGTAATGATGTGAGCCCTTTTGCCGACTTTAAACAACATTGGGAGGGGGATTCGCTTTTGGGGGACCCATGAGGGAGATTATCAAAGCGCCAACAAACCACCTAGAAAAACCTCTAGATCTTATTGAGAAAAGATAATAAAAGACATATGCTAAATCCATGACAAAGCAGGGGGGGGGGGGGACCTTAAAATATGGATCCGCGGGGAGACCTTAAAGACGGACATTCAAGTCAAGGTGTATGTAACTAAGAATCCCTAAAGAAACAAGAAACCAAGAACAAATGATAGCGAGCGATGAAAATTCTATATGTCACAGGACATAGGATGTTTTCCTTCTTGAGCATCCTATACTGTCCAAATCCTAGTCGCCGCGCGACACCAACATGATCTTGCTAGTCGCCGTGCGACACCGACATGATCAACTGCAAGTATCACCCAGACTACGCCTTACAGAGTCCAACATAATTGAACCGAAGTCAAGCAACTTAGAGTTGTGCGGAATGCCAAGTGCTCATTTCACTGTAGGCGATGTAGTCCGTCGCATTGCCGCCCAACCTTAGACTATGTCATTGCCTCCCTCGACCCAACAACACTTGAACAATCGACTGCCCAATGTATAATGATGTTGTCACCCATCTAGTCTCATTCCCGGATGGTGCAGGACAGTCCTGTCCCAGCTCCACCTGACCACATACCATCGTTGCACTCATCCACGCTATTGTCCTAGCATGGTCGCCACATTGCACATCACATTGCCAATCGTGTCATCTTCCGTCGAGCTTGCTCCCAACGCCTTGCTAGTTTGTCTTGTCCTGCTTGACTTGACATCCCTTTGTCCTCCAAGCTTACTTGTTAGTACACTGTTATGTTCATCTCATGGCCAACAACGATGTCACTAAGGCTACCAAAGTCATATGGATTCGCCGTACACCCTTGAGTAGTGCATCCCAACACACCCTTGAGGGTTGTTACAATATCCCGCACTTAAAGATGTTGACGTCCTCATTAACGTGACTCCATCAGCACATCCAATGAAACAAGCGTTGGTGGTGAATAGACACTTCAGTGTATGCCATAACCGAACGTGGCTCTGATACCATATTGCATGGGACATAGGTTGTTTTCCCTCTCGCATGTCCCAAACCATTCAAAAGCCTAGTCTTTGCGCAACACCAACATGATCTTGCTAGTTGGGCATGACCATCAATCGCAAGTATCACCCAGACTATTCCTTACCGAAACGAACATGATTGAACCCAAGTTAGGCACCTTAGAGTTTTGCGGAATGTTAAGTGCTCGTTTCACTATAGGAGATGCAGTATGTCGCATCACCACCCAACCTTAGACAATGCTACGCCATTGTCTCCCCCGAGCCTACTTAAACAACCAATTGCCCAACGTATGACAATGTTGTCGCCCATCTAGGCTCCAACCTGCCACATACCATCGTTGCACTCATCCATGCTATTGTCCTAGCATGGTCGCCACATCGTGCATCACATTGCCAATCGCGTCATCCTCCGTCGAGCCTGCTACACAACACTGTTAGGATTATTAATCCTCCCTTGTCCAAATTTGGTCATATGTCTAATTTGGGAGTCATGTCTAAATCGGGAGTCCATCCAGTCTATTTATAGTCATTAACACCATTGGGTCCACTTGACCTAATTGGGGCACATGTTTCAGTTACTAAAGTGCGGGGAACACTAATTGAGGCTCACTGCCACTTATTGCACTTGATTGCATAAGTTTAGGAGCCTCCTAGACCAATCCCTACATTTTAGGAAGCCACTGGGAGTGCCGAAACCAACCAAGGTCAGTTCACTTCAGTTAATGACTAGTCAAGCTAAGTTAGGAGTCAGTTACATTCAGTTCAAGTCCTCCACATTCAATTAGCACTAGGTTTACTTGACTGCACACATGTGGGGCGCATTTCTCACCTACCACAGTCAGTTAACCATTGGTCAACACTGAATGTAACACTTGAGTTGTGTTTTAGAGCTCCGATGAACTCTGGTTATGGTTTAGACAAGGTCAGTTAACCACTGAGTCCTTCGATAATGATTTCGACAAGGTCTTGGTTACCTACAGTCAAGTAGAGTCTAATCAATTCTAACTTCCTCATGTGGATTCGAATTGCTTGTGGCTATTAAAGCCATTTTACTTCATTGTAATTATCATCTGGATTACTTTTTGATTAATGAAAGCATTCACAGCTGCAAGCCTTTTGCACTGTTTCATTCTTCAATTGCTAAGTAAATTGTGAGATCTTCTTTGTGAGTTGTGTATTTGTCTACAGATCTATATGCTCAAATTTACAAACACCTCGTTGGATAGTCTCGTCTTACTAGACTCGACATCCCTTGATCATCCTAGCCTGCTCGCTAGTACACTGTCCCGTTCCTCTCATGGCCAACAACCATGAGACGACCACCAAGGCTACCAAAGTCATATGGACTAGTCATGCACCCTTAAGTAGTGCATCTTGACGCACCCTCTGTCACGCCTTGTCAATGGCACTTAACGCAGGATCATTACACTATAGCTTAATAGGAAATCAATACCACTGCCTCGCAGGAAGCAGTGACCATCCAGAAAACATGCTCATGATTAGTTCATCTAAGATGAACCTAGAAACCATAGTCGCCACAATAAACCTAAAAACTCTAATGCCATGAGAAACTTTTTAGTGTTGTATGTTCAATAGTTAATGATTAATAATTTTTTATTTATTTATATTATATTATATATTCTTTTATTTATTTAAATATTATATATTATTTTCAAACAACTAAATCATTTTTAATGTTGAAATACTAAAATAATATTAGGTAAATAAAAATGTTAAGTACCCTCTTGAATGAGATGGATGAAGAATGCTCGAGGAAACATTGACGAATTTTCCAATCTCACCCACCATAGGGAGCGGGGATGCGAAATGCTAGAAGGAGCACTAACGCATTTTCTAATCTCACCTACCCAGATTTAAAACTTAAAAGCAAATTGATCATTTCCCACACCTAACATGTGGAAGTTCATTCACACCTAATATATGCAAGATAGCTATGCCACGATAATGACCCCTACTTTGCCCACTTTTTAAAATTGAGGTGTTAATATTGCGATTCAAAAACAATGATGAAAAGGGCTATGCACCAACTCTTTCGAGGTTAAAATTTGATTATATATTAAAAGTTAATTTAGGGTAAGTCTCTTGATTAATGTGATAAACCTTTCTTTGATATTAATATCGATAAATGTAGTAATTAATTTAGGGTAAGTCTCTTGATTAATGTGATAAACCTTTCTTTGATATTAATATCGATAAATGTAGTAATTATTCAATTTAATATATTTTTTTTCATTGTTCATGTGAGGATCAATTGCTTACGAATAAAATAAATAGTTGGAAGATAAATGTAGTAATTATTCAATTTAATATATTTTTTAAATTGTTCTTGTGAGGATCAATTGCTTACGAATAAAATAAATAGTTGGAATATAATACATTTTATATTCCAAGGATAGGAATGTAGTAAAGTGAACGTGCTAAATTTTATATTGTAAAGTGGCAATTTAAAATTGATATGGTTTTAATATTATTATGGGAATCTCACTCGGCCACAAGAGTCACGATAATGACCCTTATTAACCCCTATTTGGATTGCAATATTAACACCTCAATTTTAAAAAGTGGGCAAAGTAGGGGTCATTATCGTGGCCAAAAGGGACACAAGAGTCGACCTCTCCTCGACCTCTCCACCGTACATTCCTCTCTTTGTTCGTTTAAAGGAAGCAGACAGGGGCAACTCATCCAGGGGACTTAGAGCGATGTCTCCCCAATTGGATAAGTCTTGATGATAATCCTCTCCCTCAACATTCGTGGTCTGGGAGGCAAGACCAAATCACTCAGTCTCCGTGCTCTTTTCAAATCTCTGAACCCTGACTTTATCCTTCTCCAGGAAACAATGTGTAGTGACTCCCCGGCCCTGTTTGCTTTCTCAAAATTACTCCCCACCTGGGAATTCTGTGCTATCAGTGCACGTGGGCTTTCGGGGGGTCTTCTCTCTGCATGGAACCCATTGAAGGCTAACTGTAGGGCTTTCCATACTTGTGCAGGTATTTTACTACAAGCCTCCATACGAGGAATGCCTGATCCTCTCCATATTCTTAATGTTTATGGCCCTTATAGGGACAGAGATCTTTTTTGGGAAAAAGTCCTTCGAGGTGGATTACTCAACCTACCACATCTGGTTTTAGCTGGGGATCTGAATCTCACTCTCCATCCTTCGGAGATCTGGGGCTGCAAGGCCAATCTGGACCCTCTCTCTGATCACTTCCTTGCTCTCTTTGAAAATGCCGGACTTGTGGATGTGGCTCCCCCTACAATTGGTCCTACATGGCTCAATGGTCGAGTTGGGGAGGAGGGTATTTGTAAATGCCTTGACCATTTTCTTATCTCCAAAGCTCTGCTTCCCTCCCTAGGGGCCTATAGGACCTGGATTAAATGCTTAAATCTCTCTGACCATTTCCCTATATGCCTCGAATGGAATTCTCCAAAAGGACCCTTTGATTACCCCTTTAAATTTAATCGCTCATGGCTAGAAGATCCCGAGTTCATTGAATGGTTTCTTAACTGGTGGTCTCTCTCCTTTGATGCTGATAATATTATAGGTATTGAGGATCTCTGTCACACCCTGCGTAACCTTAAGTCTGCAACTAAGAGTTGGATTAAGATAAAACCTGCAAGCATTGACTCTGCCTCCTCTAGCCTGGAACGTGCCATTGAATCGGTCCTTGCAGGTGGTATTCTCACTAGGGATCAAACTACCCACTTGTCTCACCTTAGTGCTGAAAGGCAAAGGATCTTGGAACATTTTCAGCTTACCTGGCAACTGAAAAGTAGAACTAAGTGGGCCTTTCAGGGTGACTAAAACACCAAATTTTTTCATGCTGTTGCCTCGGGTAGAAGATTGCAAAACATGATCTGGTCGCTCGAAGATGCTGATGGTAATCTCATTGAGGAGGAGGCCCCCTTAAAAGAGTTGGGAAAAACAGACTTTGAGAACATTTTCAAGGATGATGGGTTTACTTGTCTTGAACAACAACTTAAAGTGATCTCTCTCTTCCCCAGAATGATCCCCTCAGATCATTCGTCGCTCTTGTCTTGCCCGGTCAATTTGAAGGAGAGCGAACACTCTCTCAAGTCTTTTAAAAAAGATCATAGCTCGGGCCCAGATGGGTGGCCGGTGGAGTTCTATCTGCACTTTTTTGACCTTCTGGGCCCTGTATTGCTTAAAACCGTGGACATGACTAGGATTTCGGGCTTTATCCCCCCTTCCCTAAACTCCACGTTCCTTGCACTTATCCCAAAGAAGGACAAGCCTCGAACCTTTGCTGATTTTAGGCCCATCTCTTTATGCAACCTTCTCTACAAGCTCATTGCCAAAGTCATAACTGGAAGATTATAGCCCTTTCTGGATCTGGGTATTTCACAAGAACAATTCAGGTTTCTCAAAGATCGTCAAATCTCTGAGCCTATTGGAATTGTTCAGGAAGTCCTTCACTCTGTCAAAGCCAAGAAACTCTGTGCCTTTATTCTCAAGTTGGATCTTACAAAGGCTTTCGATCGTGTAGATTGGACTTATGTCAGACTGATCCTGATACAAATTGGTGTTCCCCTCCTTACTGTAAATTGGATTATGGGATGCATCTCCACTGCAAATTTCGCGGTCCTGGTCAATGGGACCCCATAAAAATTTTTCACTACTACTCGTGGTGTTCGACAAGGCTGTCCTTTATCCCCTCTCCTCTTTATCCTTGTTATCGAGGGTCTCATTCTTCTCATTAAGGATGCCAGGTCTAATGGTCTCATTCGGGGCATTCAACTCTCGCCCTCCCTAGCTCTCTCTCACCTCCTCTTTGTGGATGATGTAATTCTCTTGGGCTCGGGGACTCTCTAAGACTGGTATGCTTTCGAGGTTATCCTCGAGACCTTATGTAAAGCCTCAGGCATGAGGATCAACATCGATAAGTCTTGTTTCCTCTACTATAATCTTGATAATGACTGTCTTAACGATTTTATGGGAGTCTTGCCTTATAGGATGTTACCTATTCAATCTGGACTAAATTATCTGGGTTATCTCCTGAAACCGCTTGGGTATAGAGTGAATGATTGGCATTGGTTGTTACAAAAATTTGAAAAAAGGATTAATCACTGGACCTTCAGGTATCTTTCTCTTGGGGGCAGACTGATCCTTGTCCAATCTGTTCTGTCTAGTATACCTGTGTATTGGATGGGTCTTGCTCCTCTCCCAGCCTCTATTCTTCAGAAGCTCAGATGCATCATGTTTAATTTCTTATGGGGATCCTCTAACAAAAAATGCAAATACCATTTGGCTAGCTGGAGGGATCTTTCATGGCCCAAAGAACTAGGGGGCTGGGGTATCAAAAATCTCCCATGGTTCAGTTTAGCTCTGCGTCTAAATACATTCTGGAGAACACTCCATTCCAAGGGTCTATGGTTCCAAGTTCTTCAAACTAAATATATGAAAGGCTTGATAGTGGCAGACTGACTCAGATGTAAACAATTTAGCTCTCAAAATGTTTTTGTTATGTGGAGAGGCTTCTTGCAGGCTCTCCCCTGGATGGGTATCCATTTGGCTTGGCAGGTGGGAAGTGGTGAAAATATCTTGCTGGGGATTGACTCGATCGTGGGATCTCACTCTCCCTTCTATCTCCCTGAGGAGTTGAAATCGTACCTGGAAGATTTAAATATACGTACTCTCTCTTAGGCTCATAACTCCCTTTCAAATGCCCAGTGTTATTGGTTCACCGCCGATGATCTTGATCTTGGAGGTTCTTTCAAATCAACTTGGAATGCTTATATTGAGGGTCTTATTGGAGCTGGTATTCGGCTCACTAATAGTTTTGATAATCTTGCATGGATATATAACAAAAAATCGGGCTCCATGACTGCCAGGAATGCATATGATTGCATTGCTCATTCCTCCTTACTCCTGGTTACTATCCCTGTAGACTCCCATCTGTGGTTCAAGGCCCTTCCACTTAAAATTTCTTGTTTTATCTGGCTAGCTCTCCGGAATAGAATCCTTACATGGGAAAACCTACAGAAAAGAGGTTTTTCGGGCCCAGGCATTTGTTCCCTTTGTTGCTCGGATGAGGAGACCGTTGAGCACTTATTCTCCTTCTGCACGGTTTGGAAAACTGTGGCTGAACATGTCAGTGATCATTTTAATATCCCAGCTTATACTCCGGGTGTTCCTATTAGTGACATGTTAAATGGTTGGTATGGTAATATAACAAGGAACTCACACCTCTTTTTGCTCCCTTTCTATATGATGTGGATAATTTGGAAAGTGCGAAATCAGGCTATTTTCGAAGGGAAAAAAAGAAACATTCATAGTATTATTCAGCAAATTATTACTACAGTTCATGCTCCCCCTTCTGGGACTGTCACTAAAAAAGTTTGAAGCAGAAAGTATGGGAAACCTCCCTCCAAGGTTTTTCCCTGTGGTTTTATGGATGGTGCATCAAATTGTATGATTGTTGGTGTAGGCTACTGCATTTTTCTCAATGATTTCCACTTCATGGAGTTCTCGCTGGGGGTCGGATATGGCACTAACACCAAAGCGGAATTGCTCAGCTTATGGGCACTTCTGCTCTCCTCCCATATGATGGGGATCCCCCTATCCCATGTATACGGTGATTCTCAAGTAATCATCAATTGGGCGATGGGATCGACTGCTCTCTCCCCACCTGAACTTGTTCATTGGTGTAGGGAGACAAAAAAGCTAATTTCTAGCTTCTAGGGCTTGTCTTTCACTCACATTTACCAAGAGCACAACCGGATAGCTGACCGTCTCTCTAAAAAAGCACTCTCCTTTACTCAAGGTAAAGGCTGTTTTATGGAATTTATTGAGAATCTTCTGGTTTCTCAGGACTCTTTTCAGCGCTTTTGAGCTTGTTTAAGGGATTATTTATCCTCCTTATAGCTGTTTTGATGGATAGAGTGATCTCTTTTAGAATGCTGTTCAGAGCCCATTGGCACTCGGTAGATGTGGATGAGTAGAGAGTCCTCTCTTTTTGATGAGACAGTTTTCTGATGGGATCATTTCTTATTGCGGTTATGCCTTTCCCCCTGGTTGAAAACTCCGGTGGGCTGCCATGTTATGTGACCCGATGAATGTACTGATGACCTTTGATTCTTTTGAGAATAACAAGGACAGGCTTTTTTCTTCTTGAAAAAAAAAATATTATTATGGGAATCTCATAACATGAGAAGCGTTATTTAATTTAATATTTATATTTAAATTGTTTAGATGAGATTTAATTATATGTAGTCATAATATAATAAATATTATATTGAATATAATAAATTAAGATAGTTTAAAATTTTGATTTTTAATTTTGTAAAATAAAAAATAACACTTAAAAATTACTATTTAATCATAATAAATAATAAATTCTATAATGTAAAGAAGTACTTTAAAATTTGGATTGAATATCATTATAAATAACATGTTTAGATTAATACTAAATATTAATATACTATCTATTTTATATGTTTTAAATTAAAAAAACATTTAAAAAAATATTTTTATTTTAAATTTTTTATAAATTTTAATTTTAATTTATATTTATATAATTTAAATATTATAAAAATTTAATAAATTAAGATTAAAAAATATTAATTATTTTAATATAAATTTTAAATATGTTATATTAATTATTTTAATATAAATTTTAAATATGTTATATTAATTATTTTAATATAAATTTTAAATATATTAAAAGTAGAGCAATTATGATTAAACTTTCACTATATTTCAACAAGATTCTTATAAGATACATTTTAAAAAACTTTAATTTCAATACAATCCAAATCATAATTATATTATAATTTTTATATTTACATAATATAATATTTATTTATTAAATTATAATTATATTATAATATTTACATTTATTTTATATAATTGTGTAGTCATTTATTATAATATTTATATCTTTATAGAAGTGGATCTTTCCTTTATTGAGAGCATTGTTATAACTAGGCTTTTGTTGTACAAGCAAAAAATCAATAACATGAGAGATCATAGACTTCTTAAGCTAGCTTTTAATTCGAGCCAAAACCACCTAAAGCTCAAGCTAGGTTGGTATAAAGATACCAAGGCTTGGTTAATTCACTTGGAAAAAATATTGCATTGCAAAATATCAATAAAGTAAAAAATATTGTTACTTCCAAGTGTAAAGAGAAATTGTGGTGGTACTCTCATGAGCTCCATAGTGAAAGAGGTAGTTGGACTGTTCTTAAAACACCATGGGTGGAAAGGATCTGCGGTCTCTGTGAGAATAAGAACATTGAAGATGAAAATCACTTCCTCTTAGATTGCCTTGCTTACACCCACATATCAGTTTCCCACATTAGATCTCAGTTTCATAATCTTTGTTGCAATACCGACCTTCCTAGCCTTTTCACTTGCCGAAATCATAGTGAGTTCTGGAGGCTTCTCACCAAGCTCTTTGAGCATAGGAATACAATTTTAAAACAAACTAATTAATTGGTTTCTTTAGGTTCAGTCGTATGGTCTTAGTGGATGTTAACCACCACCACCACTATCATCATAATATTGATTTATTATTAAAAAACTACTTTTAAAATTTAAATTCAAAAGCTCTCCCTTGTCTCTCTATTTTATATAAATATTTAAATTAAAAAAAACTCTTCTGTGTTTTTTTTATTTGTTCTTTTGCAATGAACAAATAAATAAAACCACCATCACCCTCATCATCCTAATATTTATTTATTAATAAAAACCTACTTTTAAAATTTAAATATTTAAATTCAAAAATTCTCTCTTGTCTCTCAATTTTATATAAATATTTAAATTAAAAAAAACTTTTCCTTGTCACTCTATTTTAACTTCTATGGTTTTGCAATGCATACCAAAAATATCTTTTTGCAATGCATACCAAAAATATTTTGTAGTGAAAAAATAAATAACTCTATTTTATATAAATATTTAAATTAAAAAAAACTTTTCCTTGTCACTCTATTTTAACTTCTATCGTTTTGCAATGCATACCAAAAATATTTTGTAGTGAAAAAAAAATAATTATATGAAAATTCGGTCCAGGATAACTTCAATTAGTAAGGTAAACATGATACTTACATTATGAGATATATATTGACATATATTTTCTTTTACGTTGTATATTTTAATATATATTTGATCGATTATAAGTTTATTTAGTCGAGAGTTTTGAAGGGTATAATCAGTGTCCACTAATTAGCATTAACTACCATTCTCTTTCGGGAAGTGATTGAAATTTTTGTAATCAATGTCCACTAATAATTAACACTAACCACCATTCAAGAAATATAGGGAAGTGATTGAAATTTCTGCCACTCTTGGTTAGGAAATCACAGTCCATACGCGAGGTGGTAACTTCGGCTTCTCTAAACGCTTCCCAATCTTTAAGGCTTCGCGGTCAAATCCGCTGTATGGTAAGGAAAGCGCCTTTACCAAACTCAATACCTTCATAGATAAGGCCCTTTAATAAATAAATAAAAATTCCGTGAAAGGGTTTCCAGGCGCACCGCCATATGAAAAACTTTGGTCAACTGTCGATAACAATTTCTCAATTTCTTTCTGTCAATGTTATGTGAGATCGTCTTGGAGGCAACGTTTTACGGCACGTTTTACACTGGCATCAAATGCCCACTCTCTGAAATCACATTTGCGACCTACGTGATGCGCAATTTCCGACCAATGCCATCTCTCACGAGAGTAGTTAACCGCATTTCGTTGGCACCTCCCTTCCGTCAAGAGACGGCCAATTCCTTAAGTCACAATGCACCCGATTCACTCCTTACTGGCCACGTCATTAGCTGTGTTGACGAAGCCAATCGACTTAGCGCCGCCAAGAATAATTGAAGCAAGATTTCACAACCACGGGCCGCGAATTTCCCGTCAAATGACGGCGGTCAGGATTAACGGTCAATCACGGCTTTAGATCTATTATATAGAACTTTATGAATCGCTGCTGTTCCGAGGACGAATCTGCTAAATTTGGATCTTGAATTCAGCAATTCCCAAGATCGATCGAAACTGATTGAGATCAATCTCGGGTAACTTTCAAGTCTTTAGCTTCTGAAGATTTATTCAACGTTTTCATTGTTAATGTATCCCCTTTATTTCTCTGGCTCTTTTCGAGTAAGTGTCTGAATTTTAGCACTGTAAAATGAGCTCGTGATTGGATAAATGCTTACATTTTATTTGCATTTGCAGCCTTGAGGAATTTCAGGTTTTATTTATTAACCAATGGTTGATGAGAGGAATATCTAGGTCAGCTTAGTGAGTGAAGTATCCGCGTGTGTAATAAATTTAACAGGTTTTAGTATGTGCCGAGTCGATCAGTTGAAGGAATTTGAGTGTTTAGATTAGGGTACTTACTGCAGATTTTTGTATAATGACTGTGCTTTGATTTAGAGCCGTCAAAATTTGTTGATTTATAGTTACTTGACACGGTTGTTGTTGCTTTTACAAATCCTGTTAACGTGAGTAGAACTAAAATTAAGTTTCATTAAAGCAACCCAGGACCTACCTTTTAATGATTTAACAATTTGTTCATAAAATTGTTAGTCTGATTACTTCATGATATAGAGTTGAGGTGAAATTGCCGTGGTCCATGTCCCTAGCGTGCTCTTATCTGTACCCACGCTCTGTGGCAAAGCCCAGACATGATATTATGTTAATGTATATGTTTGTGTGAACACAAGAAACATATATATGGTGGGTCTGCTGTGAACCCAAGCATGCGCCCCTTGGATTGATTACAGTTGACTATTGTTGAGTATGTATGTATATTTAGACGTGATTAAGTTTGACTAGTGTTGAGTATTTTTGCGTATTTATACTTGATTAGTTTGACTAGTGTTGAGTATGTATGCGTATTTATACCCATCGAATGCCATTGTACTCGTTGCTATGAAGAGTTGAGCAGTAGTAAGATAAGTAATGATTTCATCACTACAAGGGTTATTTTATACCTCTTTATCCGCTATCGATCTTTATTGGTTGACAATTTCGTCACATATTTTGTCTCTGGTGTGTTTGGCAGTTTGCTGGGTTGTCTCTCTTGGGTTTTTGCATATTAGGTGTCTTTTCATCATCTCCTTGATCTGGTTGTTATTTCAATGATTTTATTTATAGCGCACAGTTATAATTATCCATGTGTTCGATTCTTACATATATCTCATCTAAAATATCGGTTAGTGGCAAGTGCCAATGAACTCTGAAATATGGGCGTTTTCTTTACGGGAAAAAACTGTATACTGCCAGTTGCACATGTTTACTTTTGATATTATGCATTACTATTCTGTGAAAAAACCCCTTAAATTTTGTGAAAACCACCTCAAATTTTCTGAAAACCACCTCAAAATTCCTTTGGAGACAATGTATTAGATGAGCAATCCTGAAGCTTTTACAGGTGTGCATGTTTTTGTTTGTGAAACACTTAGTTGCATGTTCTAAATTTGAAAGTGCTCATAGTTTTTTCTGCCATGCACAAGATAGCAATTTATCATTTGATACACAAATCTTAATGTTGATAGCTTTGAGAAACTGGGTTTGACCTTCATTTTCATTTTGAGCTGCTGGCCAAGCCCAGGGCTCAAATCATAAAAGGAAATATGTGCTTACAAGGCATCCATTTTATCACTGTGACTTGGGTAGGTGTGCACCTGCTGATTCCAATTATTGATCACTAAAATATATCCACGTGCCAATGGCAGACCTGCTTACCCCAAGCACTTTCCAAATCACCTTTCCCCAAAGGAAATGGGGTTGGGGAGGGTGAACGATGACCTTCTGATCCAAGCACTTTCCAAATCACCTCTCTCCAAAGGGTAATGGGGTTAGGGAGGGTGAACGATGGAATTTTATCAGTTCACCTGTGCATGCCATGAAGAGAGTGCGGATCCTACCCATATAGGTGTCCGTTCACAGGCTATGTTAGTTGTGGAGATGCAATGGTTGCAAGATAGATGTTCTTTGTAAGATGATTTTTATACATGGCAAACTACATAACAATTGGCCCATCGACCCCGCTGATGGAGCAAATTTAGGTTTTAGCAAATCAGGGTCTCTAAAACCTAGAAGAGTTCAAGTTATTGTGGCTGCTCATCTTTTTACTATCATACTTAGTAATTCTAAGAAGGTTTAGTTCCCTCAAAAATCTTTTATATTACTCATGCAACTCACAATAATATATATATTATAGTTTTATTTATCACGAGGGTGAACAAAGTACCTTAGAAATAGAATCCATTTGGATCAATGAATCACATTCAATCTCATTGAAGGTAACTCATCCGACATTTGGTTTTTAAAAGAACATAGTTTGGCTTTTCACTTCTCCAAAATGACAGCAGTTTCTCATGAACGAAGGCATCAGGCTCATTTAATTGGTTGGAAGCCAACTCCGGCTTTTAAACCCTAACCTATTTAATTTGGATTAAAAATTGCAAGACAGCTATAAACTATGTAAAATACAAATAATGAGCTTTCCTTATGTGACTACCCCTTTTAATGCTGAATTTTTATAAATTGACCTTGACAGTTAGGTTTACTGTCTGCAATATCATACCTAATTGACGATATTGTGCTTTTTTTGTTACTTTTTCCTGATCTTCCTTTCTATGATTGTTGCATTGCATCATATTCTGGGAATTATTCATTTGCATTTGCATGTAAAATGTCCCAAAACATGTTTGTCACAAAAGAAGTATAATGAGCATGGTATACGAATTGAGTATTATTAACTAGGAAAAAAATTAGTAGGAAAATGAATAATGAATGTAACATACAGAAATACGTAAACTTGGAGAAATACCGGAAAAGTAAAAAATAAAGACATATATGAAATTATAATACCTTTTTTCTTTTCTTGTATAAAGAAAGGAAGTGGAATGGGTCATGGAATGAACACTGAAATAAAGAGATTGATAATATATTTTCTATTGTCCTTGATTTGCAGAAATTCCGGGAGTTTTACAAGAATTTATCAAACTGTGTCATCAAACATAATGTAATAATAACTCTTTTAAAGTGTGTGAACCTTTATCTATCTATATTTCATGTGATTATAAAAAATAGACATTTCCTTAAAGGTTATAGGTGTTGTTCAGATGGGGAATTCACAGGTGATAGCTTTACTAATTAAGCTTCAAGTTGAATTAAGCATATTTTTGGAAAACAAGCATGGTATGGTGGCTTTAAAGATTAAGTTCAAGTTGCAATAAGTGTATGTTAGGAAAGCAAGGATGGTATCATGCTGTAATTTTTACAAAGACTATAGTACAATGAATTTAATGAGGAGGCTTTCTACCATCTTCCAACTATTGTAATTGATTTTGAGAAATTTTGTTATCCACTTTTTCATATATATATATATATATTTAGACTTATGGGCTACTTGTAGTCTATTCTAGTGAAGTCAGAGTAAGTCTGTTAAAAAAACAGAGCTAAATGCAGCTAAATCCAGCTAAATCCAGCTGAACAAGTTGCTTCAGTGATATATGATAATGCCATTTCTGAGATGCAGATTCTAAGTGGGTTTCTAGTAAGCATTGCCTAATGCAGGCAATAAATTGATATTTTGCAACCAAGATTTGGGTTTTGGTCAAAAGCCACTAATTTAGTTGTTGGACTATTATTAGAAGGAATTATGTAAAAAGCATATTGCGAGCTCAGATTATTATTTTTTTCTTGTTTTTGTGATCGACGTATTGTTTAGTTCCTCTATTGAGTCCATGAAACATGTTTATGGTTGCTGTTTGATGTGTACATTAATACTGGCAAAAGCAAGTAAATGTTACCTGGCAGATATCCAGAATAGAGCACACATCTGAGCAAATAATTAGAAACTGAATCAAGATTATTAAAATTTGTCCAAAAAAACAGAAGCAGATTGTGAACGTGTCAGAACAGTTTCCAATAGTGGTTAGATTTACTTTAGCATAACAGTTGGCATGTTCTGGCTCTAAGAAAAGGGTTTTGTGCAAATAAATTGCCTTTTCAGTTTAATGAAGTAGACCCTCTTTCAGCTATTGATATCCAGGATATAGTGCAATGGATGGAGATATTATTCAATGTGAATATCAACTCTAAAAGGATTAACAAACAATTAGGATAGTTTCAGACGGAATCATAGTTTCAGACAGAATCATGCTATCCTACACAGGGGCAGAATATTTTCTGAACTTTTGCTGGCTGTTATATGGTTCTCAGCTTTATAAATGCTTCAAGATGGAAGATAAAGGGAGCTTATACAGATCATTTGTATTTGGTTTTATATATGCAAAATCAATTTTTTTTATTAGTAAAACCACTTAAATTTTATGTTTCACATGGTTCCTTGCCGTTGTAGGTTAGAATTGGGGAGAACTAAACAAGGTGGAGTAAATTCTTTGTTAAGTGGACATTGATAAGATCAAATAAGAGAGGAAGAGAATGGGTTCTGGTGGAATTCCTTCCAAGTTAGAGTCAGAATGTTTGAGCTCTTCAACAATAAGCTTACCAACTACAGCAGAAAGTGGCTGCCTTTCCATTGTAGTTCTTGGAGCTTCTGGAGATCTTGCCAAAAAGAAAACGTTTCCAGCACTATTCAACCTGTACCGTCAGGTATGTTCTCATTTATACGAAACATTTCAGATAAATTCTTATCTATTTGGGTTTGGTACTACTCAAACATTGGCTAATGTAAAGCTACTCAAAATAATCCCTGCAATAGTTACTAGTTCTTGCTATGAGGCTAGAACCAGTCCCTGGATCACAGCTTCTCCTTTGTGTTTTTTCAATCTATAGTGTTCTAGCATGAACCTGAAATATTGGCTAATGTAAAGTTACTCAAAGTAATCCCTGCAATAGTTACTAGTTCTTGCTATGAGGCTACTTTATTGTCAAGTGTTGTTCCAGTACCAGGCTTTTCCAGTACCAGGCTTTGGGGCATAGGATTGCAACCTTGAGGCATTGTTATTTTATTTTGAAGGTTCAGTTAATACATGATAATTGATTTGTTTGAGGAAAGTAAAAGATTTTCATTTGAGGCAATGCTAGATAACTCTCCAAACCTGAGCAATAAAGCCTTTGTTACATAAAAGTGACCTACAAATATTCAAATGTGATACTATAAAGCAGGGTTATCTGAGTCCGAATTGGAAAAAACTTTGCGAGGCAGAAGAGTTAGGAGATTGACTTGGATTGGGAACAGATCGACAAGTAGAAAAATATAAAGAAATACATATTTGATGCAAAAAATAAATTTTCATTGATATGCAATAAATGACAATATTTTGGGGTTTTATAGAAATCTGGGCATTTTTCTGTTTTTTATATAGAAATATGGGTGAATTTGACTCGGTCAAATGCAGTCAAACTTGCAATTAATTGCAACTTAAAGTTTGAATTTTGATTAATCTCAAGTTAGACTTGGTCAACTGAGTCAAACTTGGTCACCCCAAGTTGGAAAAAGTCATTTATCAGTTTACCATAGCAAACTCATGAATTGGAGAGTTCGACTCGCGAGTCTTGTTACACTACTATTAAGGGCTTGGACTAGAAAATTATTGTAAAATCTTGAAAATCATGACCTCTAATCAGTAATGACTAATAATATATTGTGGTTAGGTATTGTTTTCACAAGGTATAGAGTTCTTTGAATATGGTAGAAACGTATGGCTGCTACACCTGTGACCTCAGGGTCTTACCCCAATTTGTCATTTTGGCCAAGGGTTTCTCTCTTAGACTTCCTGGATCCTCTTGAGGCAGATCCAAACTAGCCAAGGAGGTGTCTCTAGTCCTGCTTTCCCAAGTACTAACCAAGTGACCTCAACTTTTCAAACATAATCACAAAACCGCTTTTTGATACACTATAGGGTACTCTAGAGGTTTAAGCAAAGAGGATAATCAGTATCCTGGGGGTATTTCATTCTAAAGGTAAAATAGGTATGAAAATTAAGAGAAACAACCTCTGAAAGTGACTAAGGCAAGCACCATACAAAACAAAGATTTATATCAAGCTCCTTGAAGTAATTGGTACTCTTTAAGCACATAAATGATGGCTGTTCAAGAAATGTAGTTATATTAGATGACAAACCATCAATTTAAAACAAGCCAAATGGATTACAAACAGTGCTAAAGAGTAGAAAGGCTAAGCAGAAAATACCAGCTCTATCCCTAGTTAATTAAATGATGGTTTGTGCTTGGAAAACTCATGACATTATTAGTCGTTTGTTCAACAACCAATAATAACCAAGGGAAAAAACACTCTGGGCTAGTCGGCTTGATGCTCAAGTCCGGGAAGCTGAGCCTTTAATAAAAGATTAAATGCTAGGACCTTTTTTACAATCTCCCCAAGGGGGTATGAACATGTATTTACAAAAAATAAAAAAGGCTAGCCAAAACTGGCTAACTCTGGAGCACAGTGAACTTCTGAACTCTAGAGATGAGCATTCATCATGCTCAATAACTGGCGGCTCAATAAGAAGTTCAACTATTGTACAAAATAGTTGGTAACACTCCTCACTTTAGACTGGCTCTCCTCTGGCACAAGGGGGGGTTCCCTAGTAAGACTGCAGATCTGTCCTTTAAATGCTAAAGTAATAATCAGATCTGCAGAATGACTATGTATTAAGATTTTCAATGTAGTGAGTAGTAATTCTCAGTGAATCCATGCCTTATCTATGGGTTATGGAGTCAAGAAAGATAGGAAAGATTTAGATCTTAACCAAAGAGCAAAAGATGACTTGGAAACTTCACAAACAGTGATAATTTCCAGCCCTTAACAATTTTGGTATCTGAAAGAAAGGTACCGCTACATACAGATGTTAAAGAGATACACCAGTACTTCCAGAAAATGCTTGTATAAAGATATGATATCAAATATGGGGGGCATGAAGTCAGTGGAGCCTTCTATTGAATAACAGCCATGATCATTGATAAATAAACACATAACAAATCTGAAATCATACCAGCTGTCAGAGGATGAATAGATCTCTCTTAACAGCCCTTCTTATGCAAAAGATATCCCTTATAACAGGAAACACCATTCTCAAACATAAGAAATGAATACACGTATAAAATGGTAGCCTTACAAAGATATCCCAACCCATAGAAACTTGCAGACGAAGCTCCATATCTATCCCATGATCTTTGACAACCAATAGTAGAATGGTAGTTTCTCCACTCTGAAAAATACACCTTAGAAATGAAGATATGGCGTCCTTTCATAGGCTTCTTTCATAACGACCCTAGGAATAAAACAAAAATAGAATCCTCTAGAAACCTTAGGGTGTCCTTTTCTTAGGGTTTTGAGTCTTGACCATGTCAATATCCACATGTCAACCCCCAAGTGAGTTGCTCCAGTAAATATTGCCTTTTTCTTGGTCTATGAGTTGTTTTAGGACCTTATAGATAGAGTGTTCCCTTCGATAGTGCTATATACATTGAATGAAGGACTTATAGAGACTTACATGTGGGGTGTTCATCAAAACATCCTTTTACTCTGCATGTGTGAAGTAAGGGTTGACTTGTGCCACATGTCATCTCTTTTTCTATTTTTAATCTTAGAACAAATCAAAATGCTTCGAGTACGGTGCACCCTTGAGAGTTGCGCAAGTAGCGGGAGCACCCTCATCCATTAGCCCACATGTAGAAAAATAATAATGAATGCCCTTGAGAAGTATGCAAGAGTCAAATAGGCCATGTATTGTGTAGCATTGACCTTTTGACCAATCAAGATATTAATAGTAATGCCTTAAGAAGGGTGCACACTTGATAATTGTGTGTAAATAGTTGTTTAAGGGTTCATTAACTCATCTCAAAATAGCAACAAACACCTAAGAAAGTGGAGCACTCTATTCTTATGCAAGTATTGCTATAAACCCCTCAACTACCTCGTTATAAGGTGGGACACTCCTCATCCCTTGGCATGGGTGCTTTGAATAGCATGTGGAGGAGATCTTGGGATCATTTTGACCATATATCCTCATCTAAAAAACTTCCAAAGAGTGATGCATCTTTGATAAATGTGCAAAAGGTGGCTAAGGGTTCATTAAGTCCTCATTGAATAATGCATACATGCCACTTGTCTTCTCTAGCTATAACACTTCCATTTGAGCATTAAAATATCAATAAAACCTTTTGAGAGACAATGCTCCCTTGAGATTCCTCAATTAATGTGCCAAACAACTAATATCCCCTTTTTCATGGAGTGCATTTAATAGGGTGTAAAGCATTTTGACCATATCTATCCATACATAAAAAAAACTATTAAATCTCCAAGAGGTGATCCTCTAGTAACTTCCTTTCCAAAAATGGCATTGAAGATCCCAGGGAAAGTGGAGCACTCAACCACCTTTCTTGGCATATGTGCAAAGGGGACTCAAGGTGGTTAAAATAACCAATTCTCCACATCTAAGGTAGTGCATCCTATATATATGTGCGAAACTTGGGCTGAAATATTTATTATCCCACTTAGAGTTAGAGTGTCTTCTTAAAATGTGAAATGCCTCGAAATATGTAGCTTATGCCTTGAACACCATGAAAATTTCCCAATGGCACCCTCCTAGAAAGCAATATACATAAAACATGTGTAGATAAGTGTGCCAAAAGGTGAATGTCCACCACGTTCAACTTTGCCGCCAAATATGTGAAATCAACAACAAAACATTCTTCAAAATAAGTGAATTTCCCTCAACATGTCAAAGAAAAGGCAAACACATGGATCTTCATCACCACCTCTCTTATGGATGATCAACAAGGTGATGCTCCAACAAATGAAGCTCTTCTTGCATGCAAAAGACTTAAGTTATGAAACCAGTTGTATTTAATTTACTTTTCCTAATGTTTACTTTGGAAAATAAATTAAAGTGATCTAGATTAACTTTAGTGAAACACTAGTTAAAGTGAAAGTGAAATTAGGGTTTTTGCTTTCCACTAGTTAAAGTGAAAGTCCACCACGTGCAACTTTGCCGCCAAATATGTGAACTCAACAACAAAACATTCTTCAAAATAAGTGAATTTCCCTCAACATGTCAAAGAAAAGGCAAACACATGGATCTTCATCACCACCTCTCTTATGGATGATCAACAAGGTGATGCTCCAACAAATGAAGCTCTTCCTGCATGCAAACGACTTAAATTATGAAACCAGTTGTATTTAATTTACTTTTCCTAATGTTTACTTTGGAAAATAAATTAAAGTGATCTAGATTAACTTTAGTGAAACACTAGTTAAAGTGAAAGTGAAATTAGGGTTTTTGCTTTCCACTAGTTAAAGTGAAAGTGAAATTAGAGTTTTTGCTTTACCTAAAGTTATAAAAGAGAGATCAATTGGTGGAGAGGACACACACATTTGTATTCCGACAGAGACATGATACAAACAATGAGAGAAAGTTAGACATAAGATTTAGCTGGGAAGACGGAGGAGCGAGCAGCAGGATCACCGAGCTTCGTATAGCTGGGCCGTACACTCACACAGAAGGGTATTGAGGTTTAGCTGGGATTTGCCGAGTACTACATTCGCCAGGTTTGGGTGAATTTGCAGTGATTGTAAAAGTTCCATATTTTCTCATAATAAAATCTATATTTGACTGCTGCACCAGTTTTCCCATCTTGGGTTTTTCTGGGGGTTTCCATACCCAAAATAATAGTGTCAATATTGTGATGTGATGTTGGGATTTATTTCTCAGTTTTATATTCCGCTGCATACTGTAAAGATATTCATGAGTGGTTATCAGTAGAGATTTGCATGTACTGTTTAGCCCTAGTTTGACTATTAAAGGAAAATTTACATGGTATCAGAGCTCTGGTGAGCTAAAGTTGAGAGATTTGCGGCAACAGTGATAGATCAGGGGCAGATCTATAGGAAGACACAAACCTAGACTTCTAGATCTAGGGTTTGACAGGTACACTTCACTATGGCCGTGCAGTTGAGAGTTGATAATAGATTCCAGGGTGCTCAAAACATTCCTACATAGAAAGAAAGGATCACAAGGATCCTGGACATTAGTGATGCAGAGGAGCACATTGACTCCACGAAGGTTGCACCCACAGATCCGACAGATTTAGCAGCTTGGAAGAAGATTGATTCTAGAGCCATGCTGATTATCGTTAATGGAGTGAAGGACCATATAGTCCCTCACCTTTCTGGTAAGAAGACTGCAACAGAGATGTGGATGGCTTTGGAGAGTCTGTACCAAAGCAAGAACGAGAACCGGAAGATGGTGTTGCAATAGAGGATGCGCAACACTAAGATGGCCAAGGGAGAAGGAGTGGTGCCTTATCTCATGAGGCTCACACAGATCAGGGACGAGCTTGGAGTTGTTGGCTCTAAGACAGTGGATGAGGAGCTAGTTCAGACAGCCCTCAATGGCTTCTCTAAGCCATGAGACACCTTTGTCAAAGGTGTTGTCGCTAGGGAGAAGCTCCCTAATAGGCAAAGACTATGGGATGACTTTGTGCAGGAGGAGACTCGCATGGGTCAAAGATCAAGCTCATCCAGCAGTGCCCCACAGATTGTGGATGAGGAGGCTCTAACCCTTACAGGGAAGAGCAAGGGGAAGACAAAGAGGAAGAAGGATGGTAAGAAGAACCTTGACGTGTCAAAGGTCAAGTGTTTTATCTGCCACAAGCAGGGACACTTTGCCTCCCAATGCTTAGACAGGAAGAAGAAGAGTAGCACTCAGATGGCTGGATCTGTAAAGGTGGACGAGTTCAGCAGGAACTTCAATGAGGAGTTTTGCTTGATAGCTTGCATGGCAAGCACCACAGGGAGCAACATATGGTACATTGACAATGGAGCATCTAGTCATATAATTGGACATAAGCGATTCTTCAGAGACTCGCAGGAGGGTGGAATAGGATCCACGTTGAGCTGGGTGATGATGCGCGGTATCAGGCGTAGGGAGTTGGCACTGTTTCGTTTGAGAGGGAGTCTGGAAGACCCCTCAGTTTTGCTGATGTGTTGTATGTTCCAGGACTGACCAAGAACCTTATATCAGTCTCCACTCTGGAGGACAAGGGATATCAGGTGAAATTCCGTGACCATAGAGTATATATTAGGCCCAAGGGGTCAGATAGGAGCTCGGATCGGGTGATTGGTAGGAGGAACGAGAAAGTGTATAGACTACATTTTGAGTGTTGAATTTTATAGGTTAGATGATTTTAAATACCAATAATAAACTTCAATACATCAACATATAAAAACTTAGGTAAAATTTAAACTGTAATAAAATTTAACAACATAAGTTTCATCTCTTTCAACTTAACGCTCTTTTGGTCATTGCGTTAACTTTAATGCTCTGCTGGTCACTGCGTTAAAGTTGATCATTGAGGTGTTTCATCAAATGTCATGTACAGAAAAATAATAAATAACCTGTGTAGTAAATTAAATCTCAAATAAACTATAGATGGTTAAAAGATCATAACCATTAGTTGGATCCGCCTTATACTCAGCTAGTTTTGATTTTGATCTTGTCACTGAAAGGACAAGTCAAATTGGTTAAACCATATACGTACCTTGAGAGAGAAGGGGTTTAGGTAGAAGTAACCAGACGCTGAGTTTGATCTTCAATCAATTAGCAGTGCAGGCATAAAATCAAGCAAGTGACCAAAGGTAAAAAAAAACACAGGTGCTGTAGACTTTGATAGGCAAACACCCTTAAGAACTAACGCAGAGTTCAATTGCAAAGACAGGTCTAGAGATATGACCGTAAGCACTCACCCACAGATCTCACAAAGAGATCAAGTTCAACCCATGATTTCTCATGCTGAGGACAAAAAAAAACGTAGAGAGGGGTAAGCTTGTGACCTCCCACGCTGAAGACAAAATCGCAGAGAGAAAGGCAATCCCACGTTGAAGACAAAATCGCAGAGAGAAAGGCAATCCCACGCTGAAAACAAAATCGTAAAGAGAAAGGTAAGCCCACGTTGAAGACAACATCGCAAAGAGAAACCCGTGAGAGAAATGCTGGGCAGAGATCATCGTGCTCGGGACAGAAGATGCAGAGATCAAGCATAAGCACGAGAAGAGACCAGAGACAGACCCAAGGAATAAAACGCAGAGATCACCCTGCACAGATTAATGCCGAGTGAATCCAGAGATGAACCCGCAGAGGATAAGCATGGAGCAGAGATCACCGGAAAAGAAATCGCTGATAAAAAAAATACGTAAGGAAGAAGACCGAGAAAAGAAATCGTGCTGAGATCAATTGCAGTCATAAAATCGTAGAGCTGATGGAATTATAAATCGAGAGGCTAGGAAAGGTGATTCTCTAATGTAAATGTACGCTCATTTTATAATGTTTACAAGTTAAAAAATAACTTAGGGTAAGATAAAGTGGGTAACGACAAGATAAAGGTACGCTCATTTTATAATGATTATAATGGTCCACATATAATCATAAAATAACTTGGGGTAAGATAAAGTGGCCCAAAAATAGAAAGTCAAAGTGTCTCAAACATGAGATAAGACTAAAAGGTCAAAAAGGTCTTTATTAATAAAATCATAAATGATTTTATTAATAAGACTATAAAATCATAAATGATTTTATTAATAAGACTATAAAATAATTAATTAAATAATTTATAATAAAGTCATAAAATGAAAGTCTAAAGGTCCAACATAAAGTGAATAGTCCAAAACCATAAGTGAGTTAAAGGGTTTTTTTAACAAAACATAAGGTAACCATAACAATACTAGGTCCAATGGTCTTTAATAACCAATTAGGTAAATACACTCCATAAAGTAGGAGTCATCATAATCAAAGGTGCACACAAGTGAGAGTGCTAGGACCAAGTAAGAATAGGACCATGAGTCAACAACCACAAGATCAAAGTGAACCAAACAATCAAATAGGACCAACAAGACCAAATACTTTTCTCTCTCTCTCAAGGTACATAGTTTTATATATTTTGTCATCACTGTATAAGGGGGAAGATCCAAACGAATGGTATAATCCTCTTGTCCTTGACACTGCTCCTAAGGGTTAGGTACTAAGGACATCGTCAAGGGGTGGCCAGTCCCTTGAGAAGCTACCTAGCAATAATCGATTAGGAGAGGGGACATCATTATCTTCCATTCTTAATGAATGGCTTTCAGCCTTAGGCTGAGTTTCAGTCTCACACTGACTCAAGTTGATCAATCCCTGGACCCTATCCGGGTCCCCCATTCTCTCGCAGAATGGTTCTCAGTACTAAGCTGAGTTTCAGTCTCACACTGAAAATTGATCAATTGCTTGCATGACTTTCTTGGACATCGTGTCCCTTGTTCCAGACCAAAATATGTCTTTGCCTCTATCTGCAGGATCTACTTGGACATCGCGTCCCTGGTCCTAGACCAGAATACCCTAGAGGCACATAGGGGCCCTAGCCACATGCTAGGGGCTTTGCCATGGCATCAACCTACTTGGTCCTAGACCAAGAACCCCAGGAGTCTACTAGGGGCCCTAGGGTACCTTCTAGGGTCTTACTCTGTCCTAGTCAACTGACTAGGAAACCATTCTCGGAGAATGGGTCTCGCAACTGCACTAACTTTAACACTTCCTCTCAGCAAGAGGGACATTCTCAGCATATTGATAACATACATCACCCTTACATGGTGATAGCTCATCTCGTTGTCTTTCAGCCTGTCATCAAATACAGGGCTTCTTGAGAACTTCAGACAGCTCTCCATCTGAGCACAAAGCATGATCACATAGATCCTCTTGGAAGTTATAGTTGACTTCCCTTGATGGCTGAGAATTACTTTCCACAAATCAATTTTCCAAATCTGTTGTTGGACTGACTCCTCATACTGGGAGTAAACTAAATCAGTGACATGGCTCTCACTGGAGCAACCTTGAAGCTTTTCAATAGGCTTCTCAATGAGATCAAATGTAGGATTCTTGGCCTTCTCCCTCTGCTTCTCTAAGCGAGAAGTCTTATAAGCTTTCATCTTTGATTCACTGGAGGACTAATGGAAGATCACTCTTTCATCTTCTGCAACCCCACTTGGTTGGGGACTAGAGAGTACAAATTTCTCCCTCCTGATCTCTGAATCTTGACTGGGGTATAGAGTTTTAGCAGCATATCCTGGGACCTTATAGAGGTCACCTTCACGAACTCCAATCACAATGGCTGAGTTTATACTTCTATCTTTAGACCATATCAAAACTTTTCCTTCTGAGAAAGTTACAAAGTACCCCTTGTCTTCTAAAATTGTCACTGAAATGACATTCTTCTTTAGACCAGGAACATATAAAATTTCCTCAACATTAATCAACGTACTTGAATCAAGCTGTATGTTTGTTGAACCAACCCCTTTAATGTCAAAGGTGCTTCCATCTCCAAGTTCCACTTTCTTGTGAAACTGCTTGGTCTTAATAGATGCCAAGGTCTCCTTGAATCCAGTCACATGCTTAGAGGCTCCACTGTCTATTCACCAGGAATCTGAAAAGTTGAAGGTGGGACTTGAAAGTGTTGAGGCCAAGTAATATTCTTTTCCTTGACCTGGATTCTTGGTCTCAACCTTAGACCTCTTTTGTTGAGGTTGCTCTTCTTCTGTAGCAACTGAAACATGGTGTTTCTTTCTATGCCAATTTTTGTTAGATGGTTTTCTACACTCCCATGCATAATGACCAGGCTTACCAGAATTATAACACTTAACTCTTGATTTAAAGGAATGCTTACCTTGAGGTTCCCTACTATTGTCCTTGTGTGGTGAGGGATTCTTTCCTTTCTTTGTTTTGACAAATAGAGCTTGATTATTTTCTGGCGGGGGCACCGATTTGCTTTGGATCTTGCTTTCTTCATTTAAGCAATCATGCCACAACCTTTCAAAGTTGGGTTGATCCCCTCGTCCATTTACTGAAGCCAAGAATGTCTCCCACGTTGTAGGGAGGCCATCGAACACTGTCTGCACAAGATCATCGTCTTCTACCTTATCTCCAATGGCCAAGAGCTGGTCTCTTATCTGAGTGATCCTAGAAAAGAAAGTAGCAACCTTCTCGTCTTTCTCCATTCTAACTGATCTGAGTTGTTTCTTCAAGACTCTTCTCTGAGTAGGAGCTTTCTTCTCATAGAGGTTAGCTAGAGCATCGAAGCATTCTTTGGCTGTCCTTAACGGAGCTAACACAACCATCAGGTTATCTTTAACTGCGTCAAAGATAACTCGCTTTGCCTTGGCTTGCTTCTTCTTGAATGTTGCTCTTCCTTGGGTTGTAGTAGGCTCTTCAACAACTCTAGTAACCAAATCATCTAGATCGTTTTCTTCTAGGATATTTAGAACCCTAGCCTTCCATGCATTGAAGTTGGAGGCTCCCTCAAGCCTATCTTCTGATTTCACTGAAGGAGTAGTCATCTTAACCTTTACTTGTCAACTTGAAAAGTAAGCTTTTGTGAAGTATAGATCTTGTCTTAGGATCGTTGTAGTTTTTGTTGGCTGCAAAATAGAGTTAGCTACACCCTAAGCTCTGATACCATGTTGAATTTTACAGGTTAGATGATTTTAAATACCAATAATAAACTTCAATACATCAACATATAAAAACTTAGGTAAAATTTAACTGTAATAAAATTTAACAACATAACTTTCATCTCTTTCAACTTAACGCTCTGCTGGTCACTAGGTTAACTTTAACGCTCTGCTAGTCATTGCGTTAACTTTAACGCTCTGCTGGTCACTGCATTAACATTGGTCATTAAGATGTTTCATCAAATGTCATGTACAAAAAAATAATAAATAACCTGTGCAGTAAATTAAATCTCAAATAAACTTTAGAAGGTAAAAGATCATAACCATTAGTTGGATCCCCCTTATACTCAGATAGTTCTGAGTTTGATCTTGTCACTGAAAGGACAAGTCAAACTGGTTAAACCATATACGTACCTTGAGAGAGAAGGGGTTTAGGTAGAAGTAACCAGACGTTGAGTTTGATCTTCAATCAATTAGCAGTGCAGGCATAAAATCAAGCAAGTGACCAAAGGTAAAAAAAAACACAGGTACTGTAGACTTCGATAGGCAAACACCCTTAAGAACTAACGCAGAGTTCAATTGCAAAGACAGGTCTAGAGATATGACCGTAAGCACTCACCCACAGATCTCACAAAGAGATCAAGTTCAACCCATGATTTCTCACGTTGAGGACAAAAAAAAATGCAGAGAGAGAGGTAAGCCTGTGACCTCCCACGCTGAAGACAAAATCGCAGAGAGAAAGGCAATCCCACGCTGAAGACAAAATCACAGAGAGAAAGGCAATCCCACGCTGAAGATAAAATTGTAAAGAGAAAGGTAAGCCCACGCTAAAGACAAAATCGCAAAGAGAAACCCGTGAGAGAAACACTGGGCAGAGATCACCGTGCTCGGGACAGAAGATGCAGAGATCAAGCACAAGCACGAGAAGAGACCAGAGACAGACCCGGGGAATAAAACACAGAGATCACCTTGCACAGATTAATGCTGAGTGAATCCGGAGATGAACCTGCAGAGGATAAGCATGGAGCAGAGATCACCGGAAAAGAAATTGCTGATAAAAAAAATACATAAGGAAGAAGACCGAGAAAAGAAATCGTGCTGAGATCAATTGCAGACATAAAATCGCAGAGCTGATAAAATCATAAATCGAGAGGCTAGGAAAGGTGTTTCTCTAATGTAAATGTTTAATGTACGCTCATTTTATAATGATTATAATGGTCCACATATAATCATAAAATAACTTAGGGTAAGATAAAGTGGCCCAAAAATAGAAAGTCAAAGTGTCTCAAACATGAGATAACTGATAAGACTAAAAGGTCAAAAAGGTCTTTATTAATAAAATCATAAATGATTTTATTAATAAGACTATAAAATAATTAATTAAATAATTTATAATAAAGTCATAAAATGAAAGTCTAAAGGTCCAACATAAAGTGAATAGTCCAAAACCATAAGTGGGTTAACCATAAGTGAGTTAAAGGGTTTTTTTAACAAAACATAAGGTAACCATAACAATACTAGGTCCAATGGTCTTTAATAACCAATTAGGTAAATACACTTCATAAAGTAGGAGTCATCATAATCAAAGGTGCACACAAGTGAGAGTGCTAGGACCAAGTAAGAATAGGACCATGAGTCAACAACCACAAGATCAAAGTGAACCAAGCAATCAAATAGGACCAACAAGACTAAATACTTTTCTCTATCTCAAGGTACATAGTTTTATATATTTTGTCATCACTGTATAAGGGGGAAGATCCAAACGATAATCCTCTTGTCCTTGACACTGCTCCTAAGGGTTAGGTACTAAGGACATCGTTAAGGGGTGGCCAGTCCCTTGAGAAGCTACCTAGCAATAACCGATTAGGAGAGGGGACATCATTATCTTCCATTTTTAATGAATGGCTTTCAGCCTTAGGCTGAGTTTCAGTCTCACACTGACTCAAGTTGATCAATCCCTGGACCCTATCCGGGTCCTCCATTCTCTCGCAGAATGGTCAGTACTAAGTTGAGTTTCAGTCTCACACTGAAAATTGATCAATTGCTTGCATGACTTTCTTGGACATCGTGTCCCTTGTTCCAGACCAGCATATGTCTTTGCCTCTATCTGCAGGATCTACTTGGATATCGCGTCCTTGGTCCTAGACCAGAATACCCTAGAGGCACATAGGGGCCCTAGCCACATGCTAGGGGCTTTGCCATGGCATCAACCTACTTGGTCCTAGACCAAGAACCCCAGGAGACTACTAGGGGCCCTAGGGTACCTTCTAGGGTCTTACTCTGTCCTAGTCAACTGACTAGGAAACCATTCTCGGAGAATGGGTTTCGCAGCTGCACTAACTTTAACACTTACTCTTAGTAAGAGGGACATTCTCAGCATATCGATAACATACATCACCCTTACATGGTGATAACTCATCTCGTTGTCTTTCAGCCTGTCATCAAATACAAGGCTTCTTGAGAACTTCAGACAGCTCTCCATCTTAGCACAAAGCATGATCACATAGATCCTCTTGGAAGTTATAGTTGACTTCCCTTGATGGCTGAGAATTACTTTCCACAAATCAATTTTCCAAATCTGTTGTTGGACTGACTCCTCATACTGGGAGTAAACTAAATCAGTGACATGGCTCTCACTGGAGCAACCTTGAAGCTTTTCAATAGGCTTCTCAATGAGATCAAATGTAGGATTCTTGGCCTTCTCCCTCTGCTTCTCTAAGCGAGAAGTCTTATAAGCTTTCATCTTTGATTCACTGGAGGACTAATGGAAGATCACTCTTTCATCTTCTGCAACCCCACTTGGTTGGGGACTAGAGAGTATAAATTTCTCCCTCTTGATCTCTGAATCTTGACTGGGGTATAGAGTTTTAGCAGCATATCCTAGGACCTTATAGAGGTCACCTTCACGAACTCCAATCACAATGGCTGAGTTTATACTTCTATCTTTAGACCATATCAAAACGTTTCCTTCTGAGAAAGTTACAGAGTACCCCTTGTCTTCTAAAACTGTCACTGAAATGACATTCTTCTTTAGACTAGGAACCTATAAAATTTCCTCAACATTAATCAACGTACTTGAATCAAGCTGTATGTTTGTTGAACCAACCCCTTTAATGTCAAAAGTGCTTCCATCTCCAAGTTCCACGTTCTTGTGAAATTGCTTGGTCTTAATAGATGCCAAGGTCTCCTTGAATCCAGTCACATGCTTATAGGCTCCACTGTCTATCCACCAGGAATCTGAAAAGTTGAAGGTGGGACTTGAAAGTGTTGAGGCCAAGTAATATTCTTTTCCTTTACCTGGATTCTTGGTCTCAACCTTAGACCTCTTTTGTTGAGGTTGCTCTTCTCCTGTAGCAACTGAAACATGGTGTTTCTTTCTATGCTAATTTTTGTTAGATGGTTTTCTACACTCCCATGCATAATGACTAGGCTTACCAGAATTATAACACTTAACTCTTGATTTAAAGGAATGCTTACCTTGAGGTTCCCTACTATTGTCCTTGTGTGGTGAGGGATTCTTTCCTTTCTTTGTTTTGACAAATAGAGCTTGATTATTTTCTGGCGGGGGCACCGATTTGCTTTGGATCTTGCTTTCTTCATTTAAGCAATCATGCCACAACCTTTCAAAGTTGGGTTGATCCCCTCGTCCATTTACTGAAGCCAAGAATGTCTCCCACGTTGTAGGGAGGCCATCGAACACTATCTGCACAAGATCATTGTCTTCTACCTTATCTCCAATGGCCAAGAGTTGGTCTCTTATCTGAGCGATCCTAGAAAAGAAAGTAGCAACCTTCTCGTCTTTCTCCATTCTAATTGATCTGAGTTGTTTCTTCAAGACTCTTGTCTGAGTAGGAGCTTTCTTCTCATAGAGGTTAGCTAGAGCATCGAAGCATTCTTTGGCTGTCCTTAACGGAGCTAACACGACCATCAGGTTATCTTTAACTGCGTCAAAGATAACTCGCTTTGCCTTGGCTTGCTTCTTCTTGAATGCTGCTCTTCCTTGGGTTGTAGTAGGCTCTTCAACAACTCTAGTAACCAAATCATCTAGATCGTTTTCTTCTAGGATTATTAGAACCCTAGCCTTCCATGCATTGAAGTTGGAGGCTCCCTCAAGCTTATCTTCTGATTTCACTGAAGGAGTAGTCATCTTAACCTTTACTTGTCAACTTGAAAAGTAAGCTTCTGTGAAGTATAGATCTTGTCTTAGGATCAATTTAGTTTCTGTTGGCTGCAAAACAGAGTTAGCTACACCCTAAGCTCTGATACCATGTTGAATTTTATAGGTTAGATGATTTACCACTAGAGAGGCTTAGTTACATGGCACTGATGACAGAGTTGATTAAATCTGAACCTTCCAGATTCAAGGAGGCTGCACAACATGATGTGTGGCAGGAGGCTATGGTGGAGGAGTATGACTCCATTATGAAAAACTAGGTATGGGAGGTTGTGTCGAGGCCATAAGGGAGAAAGGTGGTGGGATCTAGATGGATCTACAAGGTGAAGCATGCAACAAACGAAAGTGTGGAAAAGTATAAGGCACGCTTCGTGGCAAAGGGGTTTTCACAGAAGGAGGGTATTGATTATGAGGAGACCTTCGCCCGTGTCGCTAGGTATTCTTCCATTCGGACCATTATCTCACTACCAGTTGAGATGGGTTGACGTGTCCATCAGATGGACGTCAAGACTTCCTTCCTCAACAGAGTGATAGAGGAGGAGGTATATATTGAGCAGGGGTTTGATGTGGAAGACATGGAGACGCATGTATGCAGACTGCATTGAGCTCTTTATGGGCTCAAGCAGGCACCTCGAGCATGGTACTCAAGGATTGACAACTATCTACTTGAGATGGGATTTTAGTGGATTGAGGTTGAACACAACCTGTACTTCTTGACAGGTGAGGTGCCTCTCATATTGATCATGTATGTCGATGATCTCTTTTTGACAGGAGATGAGAGGCTCATTGGAGAGTGCAAGTCCAACCTTGCAGTGGAGTTTGAGTTGAAGGACCTTGGGTTGATGCATTACTTTCTGGGCTTGGAGGTTTGGTAGAGAGATGGATGCTTCTTCATCGGACACGGGAAGTATGCAGTAGAGATCCTGAAGAGATTTAGGATGGAGGATTGCAAGCCTATGGCCATACCTCTAGTTTCCAACTGGAGGAAGATTGATGCATCGGGGTCAGACGGATTTGATCCTACCTTCTATCGTTAGCTTATTAGATCGCTTATGTATCTGGTCAACACTCGACTAGACATCAGCTTTGTAATCAACTCTTTGAGTCAGTTCATGGTGGACCCTCGGAGAGTGCATTGGACGGCTGCGAAGCACATACTTCGCTACATCAGAGGTAAAATGGAGTATGGATTGGTTTATGAGCGCATGGGGAATGTACAGTTAGCAGGTTTTACAGATGTTGACTGGGCAGGATGTGTAGAGGATTGGAAGAGTACTTCAGGTTGTTGTTTCATCATTGGATCAGGGGTTGTCTCTTGGTTCATAGGAAGCAGAAGTATCTGGTCAACACTCGACTAGACATCAGCTTTGTAATCAACTCTTTGAGTCAGTTCATGGTGGACCCTCGGAGAGTGCATTGGACGGCTGCGAAGCACATACTTCGCTACATCAGAGGTAAAATGGAGTATGGATTGGTTTATGAGCGCATGGGGAGTGTACAGTTAGCAGGTTTTACAGATGTTGACTGGGCAGGATGTGTAGAGGATTGGAAGAGTACTTCAGATTGTTGTTTCATCATTGGATCAGGGGTTGTCTCTTGGTTCATAGGAAGCAGAAGTTAGTTGCATTGAGCTCGACAGAGGCTGAGTACATGGCAGCCAGCATGGCTGCTTATGAGGGTATGTGGCTGAGGAAGTTACTTGCAGGGTTGTTCGAGTGTAAGCTAGAGGCTACAATAGTTCACTGTGACAATCAGAGTGGCATCAGGCTATCTGAGAATCCAGTAATCCATGACTGGAGCAAACACATAACATCAGATACCACTTCTTGAGAGATTGTGTTCAGAGAGGAACCATTCGGTTGGAGTACATACTGATAGATGAGCAGGTGGCGGACATTTTCCCCAAGGCACTTTGTAGACAGAGTTTTGTGAAGTTCAGGGATAAGTTGGGGTTGCTACCGAATCCCTTCCTCGTTGAGAGGGAGTGTTAAACTAGTGGCAACAAGGAAGGTCTTCTTGCATGCATGTGTTCTTGCATGCAAAAGACTTAAATTAGGAAACCAGTTGTATTTAATTTACTTTTCCTAAGTTTACTTTGGAAAATAAATTAAAGTGATCTAAATTAACTTTAGTGAAACACTAGTTAAAGTGAAAGTGAAGTTAGGGTTTTTGCTTTACCACTACTTAAAGTGAAAGTGAAATTAGAGTTTTTGCTTTACCTAAAGTTATACAAGAGAGATCAATTGGTGGAGAGGACACATACACTTGTATTCCGACAGCGACAGGATACAAACATGGAGAGAAAGTTAGATAGATGATTTAGCTGGGAAGATGAAGGAGCGAGCAACAGGATCATCGAGCTTCGTACAGTTGGGCCGTACACTCACATAGGAGGGTGTTGAGGTTTAGATGGGGTTTGCCCAGTGATTTTTCCGTGTATTGAATTCGCTAGGTTTGGGAGAATTTGCAGTGATTGTAAAAGTTCCATATTTTCTCATAATAAAATCTATATTTGACTGTTGCACCGATTTTCCCATCTTGGGTTTTTTCGGGGGTTTCCATACCCAAAATAATAGTGTCAATATTGTGATGTGATGCTGTGATTTATTTCTCTGTTTTATATTCCGCTGCATACTGTAAAAGATATTCATGAGTGGTTATCAGTAGAGATTTGCATGCACTGTTTAGCCCTAGTTTGAATATTAAAGGAAAATTTACATTTGGTTCACAATAAGATCTTTGAACTTTGGAACTTATTAAAGATCTCATCCTTGATATTCATAAAATATGTCCAGTTCTTTTTGGAATGATCATAAATGAAAGTAACACAATAAATATTCTTGCCAATGAAGTTGATGAGTCCACAAACATCTGGATGAATTAGATTAAGAATCCCTCTTGATTTATGCTCATTGGTGGGAAAAGTAGCCTTGGCATGCTTGCCAAGTTCACATCCCTTGCACACAGTTTTCTTCTCCACCTTAAAATCAAGGAATCCGACCACCATATCTTTTAGAAGAGGCAAGGATCCTTAAAGCAAGGAGACCTTCATGGTGAAGGGGTCATAGAGGGGAATTCAAGAGTCAATCTGTCAAGTCTTAGCCAATGGTTACAAGACACAAAGGTGGAATGATACGGAGATGGACAAGCCATGGGTGGAGCCAAAGGAGATTTATTGTCCCTGTAGGGATCAAGAGATGTTAGTCAATGGTATGTGCATAAAACATAAACCACCTCTAAGAACTAACCTATATATAACATTTCTATTAACCATGCCTACAAGATACAACTAATATATGTAACATGAGTAACATCTACTACAATCATCAATAAAGACCATATATCCATAATAACATATCCTCAAGGCATGAAATTGACAACATAATATATATGGCATGGCAATCATCCAAGGCAAAGTATGGCAACAACTGATAGCATCTTAGCATAGCATGCTATATCCACTTTGACAACTGAATCTTAGCCATAATCTGTGAAGCAAAACCGAGGGTAAAATCCCCATATACAATCTGGTATAATAGTAACCTCCATAAACTGCTTAAAACGAACAGTGGCATGGTAAACTAATCACCCTAGATCTGAGCTATAAGTCACGTTGAGAAGGTATGATTTGCATAGAAAAAAGGATTAGTAGCTATACAATTTGTACAACTTGCTATATGTCTCCTGTACGAACTAAAGGTTCTGTACCATACCTATCACTCCTTTGAGGTAGGAGAATTGAGTTATGTAATGTGTCGATAAGGCAAGGTTGTCGTTTTTCTATAAACGCCCATCCAACGGATTTGCCTTTTCATCATTTTTGTCTTGAGTAATAGCATACTTGATTCATATTTCAATCCAAGAGAACAAGTTCTTAGGTGATTGGATTTTATACTGTGCTTATCTTGTAATAAATTTTGAGTAACTTGTTCATCCTAGATATCAAGTCCAAACTCCACCTTTGCACACATCAAGTATTCATCATTAACACTTTGAGGTTGACATGTAAACATGGTAAATATCGCTTATGTAATTTAATGTAGTATGTTGTAAAATTGTAATTATCCACGTGCATAAATTTGTTTGTTTACTGACCTAACAAATAAAGTACAATTGAGATGTACAGGAAGTAAGACACAAGTTTGGTCTTATATCTTTGAAGAAAAATTAGAACTAAAGTTGTAATTAATTCAAAATATAGTAGGGTTATTTCTATGGTTTTTGTCATTTTTATCTTCCATTTGACATGATTTTGTTTGCGAACATGTTCAATATTGTTCTCCTTCTTGCACCCTGAAATACTATACTTGAACTTTTAAAGGTCTAGTTTCAAACTTTCGACATTTGTAAGGCTTTAATAGTTTTATTTGGATTTTGTTGTGGATATATTTTCCCTCCACCTTCAATCATAGTCAAGTGTTGTTAGGGGTCAAAAATAGATAGAATGACATATTTTGTTAAGGAAGACTTGTGAATATCATTGTCGTAGTTTGATTCATAAACACAAGAACATGTTATATGCCTTAAATTGTCTGTAAATAAACTAATATCCATTTGAAACAAATTAAATTCCAAGTAAAGAAGTTGAGTTGTTATTATTTTCTTTAAATATTTTTGGAAACATTAGGTAGGGTAATGCTTTCTTGAAGTCCTTAATATACCTTGCTAATAGCTATATGTTCTTTGAAGTGGTAGATAGAGGATTTCATGTGCTTATCTACCTAGCCCATATTGATTCTTTTGGTAGTTTTTCCTTTCCATTATTGATTTGTAGTGGTTAGTGTTAAATTCCTTTTATATATATCAATATGTAATGAAAAGCACTTCTTATGACAGGGGTTTTTGCCACCAGAGGATGTTTACATTTTGGGATATGCTCGAACACGACTTTCAAATGATGGCTTAAGAGATCGCATAAGAGAGTATGTTGAAGTTCAACATAGTTTAACTTTTAGATTGACATATAACGTAGAGAATTCATATTAAAAAAGTGAAAACATTATATGGTGGTTCTCAATGTTTTTGAAAATTCCAAATCATTGACATCTTATTTGAGTTATTGTTTAGTTCCTTATAGCGATAGGTTATATCCTATCAACTATATTCTAATTCCTTTGTTGATATTAGTAATAAACCATTTTCATACTTTTTGGATGAAATTTTTATCTCATGAAAGGATGCAATGTATTGCAAAGCATAGTTTATCTTTTGTGATGGTGCTATATTCTTTCATAACATATAGGAAATGATGCAGCTTGAATACATGATTGTAAGTACTATCATGTCTTGGCAATGGATATTGAAACTTTAACAAACTTGAGATCTAAGATCCGAACATCGATGGACATTTAGGATATAATCTCACTATAGTCCTTCTTTCCCCACTTTTGTTTGGAATTAAGAAGACTAAATCATGCTCATATGTTACTTGATTAATTTCAATGCACGGTGTTTCATTCTAACATACACACCTAAAGGGGATAGTGAAACCTTTTCACTTGAACCTTTTTCCTTGCCTTGTCTTTTTTCACTGCATGCTCATTTCATCCTTTTATTTGCAGCTTCATGTTTGTCTTCGCCTTTCGTTTTTTATTATGACTTTTTCTTGCACACTTGGTTACAGAGCTCTAACTCACTAGGTGAAATATAAGAGTGATTAAGAGGGAGGCCACTGTTAGCTCTCCTATCCCTCTTTTGCTCTTTAGTGCTAGTTCTCCTCTATCACAATGGGGGCTTCTCTAAGAATACGATTGCTAAAGACTTATTGTGAAAGCTCAAGGAGAAAGATACTTTATCAAAACAAGGTTACAAATGATGTTTTATAAAGAAATGGGTAATGGTGGGATTAAGATTAGTGTCTAAAAAACGTTGGGCACATGGGGTCATGAATGGAAAGTTACGATGGATATACTTGCAATGGGAGAGGGATATACAACCACATACATCGTATGCAATCCAATATCCCTACTAAAAGTCAAGAGGGCTTAATTAGGTGGTTTTAGGAAGACTTCTACAACAAGGATGCATTATCAATTAAAGCAACCCCATTACAAAGTCCTAACATTTTCTATCTTTCAAGATAACACTAGGGGAATACGTAAATTTAGATGGTGTGAAGTGTGAGAAGGAAGCACTTACCCTACTTAACAAATTTAATTAAGGAAGAATTTTACCCATATAAAAGTTACTCCATGCATGAATCCATCGCAAAGCTGCATGAAGTTCCAAAGCTACACATAATATCTTCAACTATAGCCCAATGGTTTAGGGATTTCTCCACAATGAAATCACACCTTGCAAAAGAGGATATGACTCCCTTTTATATTTCCATTTACATCTCATGGAATTCCTTAGAAACTCCCAGGGAACCCTCTTCTAGAGACTTCTAAGTATTGATACAAAAGACGCGAGCATCTCCCAATCATGTAAAAAAATGACAATTCCAAGCCGCCAACATATATATGACCCATGCAATGGTGTTGAAAGAATGTAAATTGAATTTTGCATTTTCTTATGAGGGAATTGCCCCTTGTGCTGAAGGAGAGCCGACATAAAGTGAAGAGGACGAACCATCGAGGTGACAATGGTGGTGTCTTGAAGCTTCCCTAATATTTTGGCTTGGTAATTGGACTTATCTTTTTTGCATATTATTCCCTCCCATTTTGACATGGGTGTAAACATGTGATTTTTATCACATATCAAGAGGGGGTAATAAGTTGATGGTGTTGGTGCTTGCCTTTGTGATGCCGCCTTGGACGATTTGTTTGGTGGATCCTCATGATGTATTTCATGTTGGTAGCTATGGGGTGTAGTAGGAGATAATGTTCCAATGTTACTTACTCATGCTTCATTGATGGTTTGATATAGCATTTCCATGGCATGGATGGTTCTTTGTGGTGGAAAACTTTGCTTGTTTAGTTGATTTAATGGTATTGGGAGGCTTTTCCATGAGAGTGTTCTAGCCTTTTAGGGTTGATATGGAATCTTGATGGCATATGCTATCAAATCTAGTGGGGTGATCTAGCTCATGTCACATGGTTTGCACTTGAGGATGCATTACTGTAGATTTTCCATGGAGTGCTCTCCCTTCTAACATTTGTTGGATGATATGGATATGTATTCCTTAGAGAGCAAATGCTCTAGCATATTGGAGGTGATTTGGTAGGATTTTATGGCATGGATTGGTTCTCCTTGAAGCACCCTTGTTCCTAGACACTTGGTTGGCATCATGACATGGTGTGCTATCACTTTTGTTGGAGCGCCCTTGTTTCTTATCGCTTGGATTGCTTATGTGGATGATATGGGGGCCTTTTCTTGTGGGATGCTCTTGGTTCATAGCACATAGATGGTATCTCAACTCCATTGGGTATCGTAAGAAATGGAATACCCTCCTTATTTGTCTCTCTTGGCATGGGTGGAGGCATGTTATTTGTTTATAAGAGGGGTTGACCCTTCGTCATGGAGATAGTTAGCTATTGTGGACACACTGCTCTTGGATTGGATGCTTTGTTATTGATTGGTGATTTCCTTGGTTCATGGATCTATCTCCCACATATAGGTTAGTGATAGCGTTGGAGATTGGGTTTTGGTTGATATGGGGACAATTTAGGTGGAGGACATTCATTACACATATGTTGACGTTTTAGCTCTTGATGATGCCATATTTTGAGGAGCATTCTTTCCTTGGAGTTTGCTTACACTCTTGTTTATGCCTTACTTGGGGAGCATTCACTATGGAGGGTACCTTGACTCATTCCTAGCACTAATTGATGAAACACTCCCACTTGGAGAATAGTTTGCACATCATCCTATGCTTTAGGGTTGGAACAGTCACCATTTGGAGCATGTATTTCACATTATGATGGAACGTTTTTGTGGAGAGCCACCTATCACCATTTGCAGCATGTATTTCACATTATGATGGAACGTTTTTGTGGAGAGCCACCTATATGGTTGTTTGAGCATCTTTGACTTGACTTGGACACATAGTTATGCCTTTTTGATGGAGGTTTTGCTTGGAGACTGTTGTCCGCTGATTGCACACCAGCAGCAGAAATCTTCCGAAAGCTGTCTCCTCACTTGAAAAAGTGGGAGAGGTGTGACCTTGGGGGCAAGCACAGAGCTAGGTACTGTCACCTACTCCTAGCTCCTCCATTTAGGCTAACTCCTAACGAAGCCAAGGGAGGTAGTCCCTAACAAAGAGTTTTCTATGGCTCAATGTTTAAGTTAAGTTTTAAGATGTTTTGGATGCGGATGGGTGTTGTTTAGGAGTTACTTGTGATTAGAAATGATTAAGTTTATGAATGTGACACGTAAATCAGAGCAATCCACGTTGCTAGCAAGAGACTGAAAGATAAGCAAATATTCCAGACTTGTAACTTAAGCATTCAGATATAATCAGCAAAAATAGACCATAGACAGTTGATCAAGATAGAAGGTTACTCAATTATAACGAAGGACCAGTGCCTTATGGAGTCAAATAAATGCGTGAAATAAAGTCTAGGAATGAAGCTAGTGAATATTAGGTTTTGCAAGTGCTCTTGGTAGATTTTAAGAATTTTAAAAAATGCTCTTGATTAGGGTGTCAACGAAGGTTTGTCAAAGCCGGGAGACTCTTCTAAGTTTCCTCCGTTTAAGACATGTCGGGCCCGCCCAGTATCCTAGGTTGATATTGTCAAGTGACCAGCTAGCTGGGAATCTAAGACAGCGGGAGGTTTCGGCGCCTCTAATAGGAAGTACTTTGGAAGGATCCCTACAATGCCGATGCGTTGGTTAAGAGTGTTTAAGGGTTATTAAATTACTCTTGTAGGGTTTAAAGATCCAATGCCGTTTCTGGGTATTCCGATCTAGGATCGGTCAGAGCATACTCCGGCAAGGAGGGAAGGGAGTTAATTAATTAAAGGGGTATGTGTGTTGAAGATTTTATTAAAACAATTAATTAGACTCTCCGACAGAGAGCGCTCTTGACCCCGTCTTATGACAGTGGTTCAAGAGACTTAGCTAATCTATATGCAACTAATGTAGGGATTGTGCAAACCTAGGATGCTCTCCAATAGAGAGTGCTCTTGACTTGTGTTTTTGCAAGTTCAAGAGTCTTAAATAATTAATTGATTAAACAAGCACAACAGTTAAGATGAAAGTGGTTGATTAAAATCTTCGACAGAGAGCATTCTTGATCCACCTTATGGTGAGATTCAAGAGATTTTGGTTCTTTTTATGATTTGACAATTATATAACAAGATACTAAAATGCAATAATAAATC